>JACCGJ010022506.1:0-16231 GCA_013407085.1 Atriophallophorus winterbourni
TAAAACCTACATTGCTACGGAAACGATGACAACAGATCCGTGGCTCGGTCATGTCTGCAGGATGGATCCCAGTTCGCATACGAAGGTAGCCATGCACGGGCATCCGCAAGGTAAACGAAAAAGGGGACGGCCCAAGGAAACTTGGCGCAGAACTTTGGAACGCGAACTACATGCACAAGGATTCACGTTGCAGACGGCAACGGAAGCAGCGACAGACCGGAACCACTGGCGTGAAGTTGTCTTCGCCTCATGTGCCCAACCGGACGGAGAGGACTGAATGAATGACGTATTAGAAAGAGTCCAACGACTGGCTACCAAAATGGTTGAAGGTATGTTTGGGAAACCCTACGAAGAACGTCTAATTTCTTTAGGTCTCTTCCCCCTTCGGCGTCGGCGTCTACGGGGTGACCTCATAGAAACTTTCAAAATCCTGAAAGGCTTAGGCGACGAGGGCTGTCAAATCCTGTTCTCTCGAGCGATCAACCCCTCAACTAGAGGACATACATTGAAGCTCGCGAAAAACCACAGCCGTCTGAATCTTAGGCAACACTTTTTCAGTGAAAGAGTGGTAAGCTTCGGGAACAAGCTGCCTGAGGAACTAAAAGCTTGCACATCAATAGGTGCATTCAAAAGGGGTTCAGATGCCTTGTGGCTTGGGCTTTTCCCAGATTTTTCCCGTGAATATGCAGGTTGTCTGTCGTCAGAATTGTCCATTTTTTGTTCATTTTGAAATTATATGGTCTTGACCACAATTTTAAAAAAAAACAAAAAAATCCTGTTATATAATGCCTTGTTTTAAATGTCATGTTTTAAATGTACGCACCAATTTTCCATAGCTAACCTCTCACCGGCTTAGTGAAGAGAAACCCTTTCCGTTTTTCTCAGTCGCAGCTACAAATTCTGGGACCAAAGGACGGCTTGGAAAACATCGGACGTACCTTCGCATACGACGAGGATACCAGAGAAAAATGAACCAACTTTGGCAGTGGTGGGCGCTCTTTTGAAGCTTTCCACAGACGGAAATTCTGGACGCTCGATTGGCTTATCCCTTGACGGCGCGATCGTCGAGGATATCCAAATCACAATAAGAAAAAACGCTTTGGCAGTGGTGGTTGCTTCTCTGCAGCTTTCCACCGAAAGAAATTCTGGACGCTCGATTGGCTCGTTAGCCACATACTGTCCTGTGCAAACTGAACTGAACTATTGAAATGTTTTTTAGGACATACTAGTCATACGCAGATATGTCTAGAATAAAATCTGCAACGTTATCCGTAAAATTGGATTTAGACTCAAAAGTCACCGATTAGGATAAAAAGAACACGGATAGGTATAAAGAACCATAAACAATGCAGCCTTCACTAACCTTGCAGCAACCTAACTACGTTGATTTAGAAAGGCAATTTAATTCCATGGCTCAGCAAGTCAGTAAGATTTCCGAACCAAAAAGAAAGACGGAAACGAAGCCAACTCGTACCCTGCTAATTTTAAATCGGTGATTCGCAAAAGCAACCACTGGTGTCACTTACGCGGCCCTGGATGTCTTGCGCATTTCAGGGTGAATTAACTGGATGTTTATTAGCCCTGTTATGCGCAAGACGTCATGGACTCTGGAACGATCCATTTGCGGCGTGAGCATCTGTATAGGAATCTAAGAGTAGAACAACGTCGTCAACATAGTCTAACTCAAAATGTTTCTTATCACGGTCTATCTGATTGCCCGATGTCGATGTGCCTGCATTACCTGCATTTATCATAGCGTCAATTACAAAGTTGAACGATAATGGAGCAATTGGACATTCTTGTCGGACATCACTAACTGTAGGAAAGTTATCTGGCATTCTATTGTAGTCCCTACGCGCCCAAAATATGTTCACGTACTTTTGCGGGATACCTTTCAGTCATGGGCTGTCAAATCATGCGTTCCTATCGACCGATTCAAACGTACCCTTAAAATTAATAAAGATCGCTGCCTATAAGCGTGGCAATGTTCTATGGTTTGCCGAACAGTGAAAATGTGATGACATTTTGTTGTCCCTGTATTCTATTATTCTAGTTAACTTCTTACCGCCATCATTTTCTATCCCAGATTACGTACCACAATTTCTAGAAGATGAAAGCCTCATTCTCAGGCTTACATTTTCCAAGTTCGTTTGTAAACACGGTTGCGTGTTCTAACATTGTCTCGTCTAGCTTTCTTCTGGAGTAAGCCATGTTGCAAACGGTACACGGTTAGGCATCTTGGCTGCCTGCTGACATTGACGGCATGCCTTGACGAATGGATCAATATCTGCGACCTTCCGGGCCAATAGGCGAAACTGCAATCGATCGCCTTCATGCGTTGAATGCCTGGGTGCCTATTGTGGAATTGTAGATTCTTTGGAACAACAACGGGGTCATTGAACATTAGGCACTCGTCAATAATTTAAAGGGATTCAAGTCTTTGGTAGAATTGCGAGATTTCCCCAGCAGGTATAGATTTCGACCAACCACAGTGAGTGTAGGCGATAGCTTGCAACTAAGTTTTATCTGTTCGCGTACATTTTTAATGTATTCAGCATTGCTAAGCAATCCCTGCACTGCGTTGTCGAATTGTCGCTGCATTGCTTGCTAGATGGAGATGCGTGCAATGACTATCTACGCCTGGTTGATCTCGAACCGGGATTAGGCAGGACAGCGCGTCAGCTTGACCAAAATCTTCGGAACAGCGATATTGTATATCAAAATCGTATCCCAAAAGTATTAGAGACCATGGTTGTAACCGGTGTAACATGTAACGAAACGCAAGCTGTTTTTCATCGCGAAAAAGACGCAAAGCATGTATTCCGACCAAAACTACCTTTGCCGTACGCATCCCTACTGCAAGTCGAAGCTGAACTTCAAAGGCTACAATATCAAGGTGGTTTGGTGCCAGTAACATGGTTAGCACCCATTGTTGTCGCTAAAAAACCTGGTATATATATACCAGGGAATTTAATTTAAAAATGAAAAAGTGCCACCCGGCAATGCACGAGAAAAAGAAAGAAAAAAGGTACAATATGAGGGGGATTTTTTTGTCCATTGTTCCACATGTCGATTTTTTTGATATTTGTCACAAATTTGAGGGGGAACACAAAATAGAATGCACTCTCCACTGTTGCCGGTTCTCAGCCATCGTCGACAGCGTGTCAAGCCACACTCACTATCCCTTGGACCCCACCCAGGAAGCCGCGTTCGTCCGACCCGAGCTAAACCCGACGTCAAGCGTTTTAAGGCCTTCTTCCAGGTCAGCGGTTGTCCACCTGAACACCGCCGCCAGCCTGGGCCAACCGACACCCGCAGCGCGCGGAAGGGTAGGCGCTCAGGCTTCATTCTCAAGACATGCCCTAGCCAGCGGAGACGGGAACGGTCGATTAGGTCTCGTAGCATCAGGCTGTCCACACCTAGAACACGGTGCCTCACTTCAACGTTGCTAGTGCGGTGTTGCCACCACACTCGTGCAAGCCTCCGTAAACATCGATGTTCAAACACCTCCAAGCGCCGGAGCTCCTCTGCGCGAACTGCCCAGCTCTCGCACCCGTAAAGCAAGACCGACCTGACTGGGGCCAGGTAAACTCTCCCCTTGAGTCTCAAACTCACGTCAGACCGCTTCCAGAGATGACCTAAACTAGTGAACGCGAAGCGAGCTCTCGCAATGCGAGAGCCGATCTCACTTTCCAGCCCTCCTCCCGCTGTGATGCAGCTACCAAGATAGGTGAACTGTTCCACACAGTCCAGACTGAGGTCATCGACCGTCAGAGTGGGCTGCAACCCCTCACAATCTTGAAGAAGAACCTTACACTTAGTTGGAGCTAAGTGCAAACCTTACCTAGACGCCTCCAATGCTAGCTGGTTCAGGGCATTTTGTAGGAACACTGGATCATCACCAAGCAAAGCAATGCCATCGGCATAATCAACGTCAGTGACACGGTTACCTGGAAGTAGCTCGGTCCCACCCTCAGTGAAGCTACGGAGAGCATTCTGGAGGACATCCTCGATCGCAAAGTTGAACAAGAATGGGGACAGTGGACAGCCCTGGCGCACGCCACTAGTTGTGGGGAACGCCTGCGATAGGCTGCCGTAGACCCTGACCCTCCCTGAAGAATAAGAATAGAACTCCTTCAAGATGGCGACATACTTAGGAGGGATCCCACTCCTAAGCAAGCAGTTCCAAAGAGTAGTTCTGTCCACCGAGTTGAACGCGGCCCGGATGTCCAGAAAAGCTACGATGGTTGGTCGCCGGTACAGGTGTCTGTGCTCTAATAACTGTCGCAGGACAAAAACCTGATCCACGCATCCTCGCCCCGGGCGGAATCCAGCCTGTTCCTCACGGCAACGTAACTCCCGAATGGGCGATAGCCGACGAAGGAGGATGGAAACCAGGAGTTTAGACGCGACAGGAGTCAAGGATATCCCACGATGATTGGAACATAGATTCCGTGCGCCCTTCTTAAAGATTGGGATAACCGTCGATTCACCCCATGACGCCGGGACCCGCTCCTCAGCCCATACTTTGGTAAACAAATCACGTAACTCCGCTGCCACAAGATCACCTCCCTCCTTAAACAAAATAGGGTGGAGGTCGTCAGGACCAGGTGACTTGTGGCGCTTCAGTGCTCGAATTACCTCTTTCACCTCCTGGAGATCAGGAGCGGCTAAGGAAACGGGCCAAGGCGTGCAAATCGGTGTCTCAGGCGGCGAGGTCGGAGGAGGTGGCTGGCTGAACTGAGCACTAAAGTGCTCAGCCCATCGTTCTAAGCGTCTACTAAGATTGGTGATCGGCGAGCCGTCAGTTTTTCAAATAGTCTCGCTCACTGTATTCAGTTTCGAACCAGTAGCTCTAATTAACTGAAACAATTTGCGAGTATTGCCCGATGCGGCTGCAACCTTCATCTCACAAGCACGTTGCCTCCACCAGAACTCGCGGTCATTCCTTAAGCTGGCCTTTAAGCGGGTATTCAATTCTCTCTGGTGCAGATACGTCATCCTAGTATGTCGGTCTCCAATCTTCTATAGGTTCAGTAGAATTTTAGGTCGCTCCTCCATCGTCTCAGGATTTTCCACATATTATGGTTATCTGGCTTTTAAGCACTTTATACTTGCTACCGGTATAATGCACGGTGCTGTGCGGCTAACATCGTGTTAAATTGATTGGCCACCAGTAGTGAGCTGCATGCTGAAACACGCTGGAGTCTCACTTCCATTTCTATTTTCTTTCTATTTATTTTATCATATCTGTCTAGGCCTGCGCAACCTGACAGTATCTTAGCCCAAGTGCAGTCTCTGATTGTGTGGCACTTTTTCAGATCAGACTTGTGCTTTCACACACACGGTGTTCACTTACTTACTTTTGTGCGACTATCTCCTCCTGGAGGATGAGTCGGCTTCACTGAAGGTTCTTGGGGATTTGGGTACAAAGCGGCGTCCCCAGCACCACTCGGCGTTTGTTCGAGTCAGCTTCTCTAGCCTTTGCACAACCAAGTGCGACCTGCAAGGCAGCAGGGAGTTGCCAGAAAGAGGTGGTCTACCAGACTCTGTTCCAGGTTTTTCCTCAGGGTTTTCTCCCGAAGCCTTTCCCGCGATTGGGTATCCCGCAAGGCAGCGGAGGTTTAAAATCACGGTTTTCCTTCCCTTAGATGAAATGCCCACCCAGGCTAATGAGCTCCATCTGCCCGAAGCAAACTGGTTTTCAGGCGCCAGTCACTCACCTTCGCCCCTTCTCCTGTTGGTAGAAGCAGTTCCGCCGGGCTCGGGGAGCCACTCGTGCAGGCCAGAAGCTGGACTTGGTTGTCAGAGGCTATTTGAGACGCTTGCCATATGAGAGCATTTTATGAACAGTGGGAGCTTATCCCCACTCCCACCCCCGGCATTGACAACCTTTGGAACCACACGGTGTTCACGCTGGAATCTTACTACCTTTTAGGTTAATTTATAATTGTCTATGCTTGGGCAACCTGACAACATCTTTTCCCACGTGCGGTTTATGACGCTGTGGCACATCACCCGGATTAAGTTTGCGATTTCACACATACATATATACCGATGTGATGCTGTCTATGTTTAATTTGCAGATCATCCAAGACATTTTTTCACTTGTTAATAAGTAATTTTCCGATGGATCTCCCTGAAGGTTGGACAAGTCGAATTAGCAGTAGCACCGGTAGGTCACGTTCCCAATGATTATCACGTTGATAGGAAAACCCTACTATGTCAACACAGTCACCCAGGAAACACAGTGGGAATTCCCAACACAATCGGCCCGTTCTGCCGAAAAGGTGCATTGCCTGCATTTGCTGGTCAAACATGCGGAATCTCGCAAACCTTCTTCGTGGAAAGAAAGTAACATTACGCGATCAAAGGACGAAGCACTGGAAATTATTAAAGGTAGTTATCTTCATGATTTTGCTACAAACACTAAGTTACGGTGTACAGCAATGTCCTCATAGGTTGTCATAGTAAGCGGACGATATCAGTGGATTCCAGTTTATTTTACTTGATGTGCTTATGAATCCTCAGTTAGTTCCTGGTCAGCTGAAACTTTTATCTAAATTGCACGAATGGGCATTTTTGCTGTACTTCTGTGCTTGTTACCTAACACTGTGCTAAACTGATTTGCCACCGGTAGTGAGGTGCGTGCGTGAACACGCTGGAGTTTTACTGTCATTTCTATTTTCATTTGTCATGCTTGTCGAGGCATTGGCAACTTGACCGTATCTTAGCCCGTGCAGTACTTCGTGCTGTGCGGCTAACACCATGCTAAATTGATTGATCAGAGGTAGTGAGCTGCATGCTGAAACAGGCTGGAGTCTCACTACCATTTCCTGTCCTTTTTTCGATCTCATATCTGTCTAGGCCTGGGCAACCTGACAGTATCTTAACCCACGTGCAGTCTCTGACTGTGCGGCACTTTGCCTGGATTATGCTTGTGCTTTTTTACCATACCATATAATCTTAGTCCACGTGCACCCTATAACTATTCGACACTTTGCTTGGATCATGCTTGTGCATTTATACTTGTCTAGACTTTGGCCAATTGGCGGCATGTAAATGTACGGCTTTGTGATTCATATAAACGTATAATCTTGCTAAATTGATTGGCCACTAGTAGTGAGCTGCATGCTGAAACAGGCTGGAGTCTCACTACCATTTCTTTTTCCTTTCTATTTATTTTGTCATATCTATCTAGGCCTGGTCAACCTGACAGTATCTCAGCCCACGTGCAGTCTCTGACTGTGCGGCACTTTGCCTGGATCAGGCTTGTGCTTCCATACTATACATACTTGTCCAATAGTCATATCGTTGTGCGCTCATTACAGAAAGCTTCGCTGCTATCAATGAGCCTCTGTGGTACGGCATTGTCGATTTCAAAGCAGTTTCTTTCAGTCGGTAGGCACCGGCATGTAACTGTTTACTTCATCCATCTGCAGACGTCACCATTATTCATTGAGTAAAAGGCATTATCCCGGACGCAAAAAATAAAACCAGTTTGAAAGTTGCACTCTATATTAATCGTATGTGCTTCTTCGAATCGCTATCGGCAGATGAAGGGCTTCGACAGTCAAACTAGCGACCCGCCTCCCAATTTGGGGTCCAGGAGATCAGAATTCGCAGTGGTATTTTACCCTCAGTGATGTCGCTCAAAATCGTGTTCAGTGGCGTCTTGTTGTAGAGGTCTTCTGGGAGTGTTTGATTAATCGTGTACATGTGGTCACATGGAATGCTGGGGCAGTTTGTTATGACGCGTCACGCTGAACGCGGTAAAAAGGCTGTCGTGTTGTCGCTGTTTTTGTTCACAAAGTTTCATTGAATGCGTCTTTCAATCTCGGTGTGGGTACCTTGTTTTGTAAGTGTTGATGCCCACGATGTACAATCGTGCAGTACTTCGTGCTGTTTGGCTAACACCGTGCTAAATTGATTGACCAGAGGTGCATGAGCTGCATGTTGAAACAGGCTGGAGTCTCACTGCCATTTCCTGTTATTTTTTCTTCCTCATATCTGTCCAGGCATGGGCAACCTGACAGTATCTTAGCCCACGTGCAGTCTCTGACTGCGCGGCAATTTGCCTGGATCAGGCTTGTGTTTTCATACCATAGTGTTGATGCTTGCTCTTCGCTAGGTTCCTTAACTTTGTTAGTCCCACCGCGTCTATTGATGATGAAGATGATATTGAAGCATTCTGTTTGCCACTTGTGTAATGTTGTCTTTGTTAGTGATGGTAAATTCAGTCGTGATTGTGTCATCATCGTCATCATCATTGACAGCATTACCCCGGTAACAAGTACCAAATGCTTAGCTGCCGTACAACCATGAAATAGTAAAAAATCTAAACAGATATGGGGAAGGGTGGGGCCTAACAGTTACTGAACCTGTTGACGATTAGACAGACAAAGGTTGCCGGGGGTGGCAGTGTGGATAAGCTCCCACTGTTTATAAAATGCTCCCATATGTCATGCGTCTCAAATAGCCTCTGACAACCAAATCCAGCTTCTGGCCTGCACGAGTGGCTCACCGAGCCCGGCGGAACTGCTTCTACCAACAGGAAAAGGGGCGAGGGCGAGTGACTGACGCCTGAAAACCAGTTTGCTTCGGGCAGATGTAGCTCGTTAGCCTGGGAGGGCATTTAATCCAAGGAAAGGAAAACCCTGATTTTAAACCTTCGCTGCCTTGTGGGATACCCGATCGCCGGAAATGCTTCGGGAGAAAACCCTGTAACAGAGTCTGGTAGACCACCTCTTTCTGGCAACTCCCTGCTGCCTTGCAGGTCGCACTTGGTTGTGCAAAGGCTAGAGATATATATATATATATTTACACAATCATTTAAAAATGAAAAAGTGCCACCCGGTTGGGTGTGGGCGTGATACTACCCGGTTGCCCAGGCCGAAGTAGAGGAGTTGATCTTGAGGATTCCCACCTCAAGCCTTTGGCCCGAAAGCCTAACCCGCAAGGCAGCGGAGCGAGATTAAGGATCGCACCTATCGGGGCCGGATACTGTAGGTACAGTTCACAACCCATTCGCGAGGTAGAGACCAATCAGGGACTCCTGACATCATTCCAGCCAGTCGAACCGGTGATCCTTGCGGATTCATACGCCTCTTCTGGTATACAATGTCCACGAGGGACAAGGATACTGTGTTTGTCTGGCTTCTCACCATTGACCAACCTGGTATGAGTAACTCTGAAGATGCCACGAAGTCATCACCCAGTATAGCTCAATGGATCATCGAGGCACGCAAGCCGCTGCACCACGTCAAGGTCCAGTCTCGACGAGAGAAGCTGACTCGAACAAACGCCGAGTGGTGCTGGGGACGCCGCTTTGTACCCAAATTCCCAAGAATCTTCTTTGAAGCCGACTCATCCTCCAGGAGGAGATTGTCGCACAAAGTAAGTAAGTAAGACAGACACACTTGGATGAGGTGCTGCATCTCGAATCAAACAGCATTCGAGCAAGTGTTTTATGAGCAAATTGAGCGACATCTACATGCCAGCTTCCTTCCGGCTTTCACTATCACTCATCATAACAAGCTTTCCTCGTCACTTCGCTAGGTATGGTATGAAAGCACAAGCCTGATCCAGGCAAAGTGCCGCACGGTCAGAGACTGCACGTGGGCTAAATTACTGTCAGGTTGGCCAGGCCCTCATCCTAGACAACATTACATCGTTAGCATGTACCGACTATTTAACTGACATGCACCCGTCACACAGTGTGTGCCTTTTAAACATCACCTTCATGGAATTCTTTTGATCACGATGCCTGTCCACCATCCTACACACACACACACAGACTACAAAAGGCGCATCGAGTCTGGATCGGTTTCGTTCGAGGATCTGGCTCGCCGCGAAAGTGACTGCAGCTCCGCGCGAAACTATGGCGATTTGGGGTTTTTCGGTCGCGGTCAAATGCAACGTCCGTTCGAGGAGGCCGCTTTCCGTCTGCAAGTTGGCGAAATGTGTGGCCCGGTGTACACGGACTCGGGAATCCATTTGATCAAACGGGTGGCCTAACGCTTGTCTGCATTTTCCAAATTTTGTATTATTATTACAATGGCGTTTTTCTTCTTGCAATCTTGATTGTTTTCAATGCTGGGTGGTAACCTGCGTGGAGTGATGGCCACACACGCATTCAATATGCTTTTCTTTAGCGGTTACGATAACGCTGATTTTTCACGGTGTATGTAATATCTAACGATGATTAAGCATCAACGGAGGGCGACTGATGTTTGGGCAAACATCTGCTCCTGGAAGGGATGAGTCGTCTTCAATGAATAGTCTTGGGAATTTGGGTACAAAGCGGCGTCCCCAGCACCACGAGTACTATGTGCAATCGTACAGTACTTCTGTGCTGTGTTAAATTGATTGGCCACGGGTAGTGAGCTGCATGCTGAAACACGCTGGAGTCTCACTACCATCTGTATTCCTTATTCCCATATTGTCTAGTCCTGGTTTAACCTGACAGTAATATCGCCCACGTGCTGTCTCTGACTCTGCGGCACTTCGCCTGGATCAGGCTTGTGCTTTCATACCATACCCTAGACATTATAGCCGATATTGTGTTTTCCATTCGAGTACGATTGGTCCTTCCAAGAGTAAGTCATCTATTTTTCTGGCATTGCTGTATTATGTGCCAACTAGCGCAAAACTTAGAGCCAGGTAAGATAACATCCATGTGAGATCTTCCATATCCAATGGTTGTCATAGCCGGGGGTGGCAGTGGGGATAAGCTCCCACTGTTTATAAAATGCTCCCATATGGCGCGCGTCTCAAATAGCCTCTGACAACCAACTCCAGCTTCTGGCCGACACGAGTGGCACACCGAGCCCGGCGGAACTGCTTCTACCAACAGAAGAAGGGGCGAGGGCGAGTGACTGTCGCATGAAAACCAGTTCGCTTCGGGCAAATATAGCTCGTTAGCCTGGAAGGGCATTTCATCTAAGGGAAGGAAAACCATGAATTTAAACTTCCGCTACCTTGCGGGAAAGACTTCGGAGAAAACCCTGAGGAAAATTCGGGAGTAGAGTATCTTGGACTGTTAGTTGGTGCACATCACCTCTTTCTGGCAACTTCCCGCTGCCCTGCAGGTCGCATTTAGTTGTGCAAAGGCTAGAGAAGCTGACTCGAACAAACGCCGAGTGTTGCTGGTGACGCGGCTTTGTACCCAAATTCTTCATCGAGACCGACTCATTCTCCAGGAGGAGATATTCGCACACAAGCAACAAGCATATCCAGACCGAAATTTAGGAATGATAGTTGCAGTGAGACCATAAAATGTGACAGCATCCCAGCACCTTGCTGGTGGTATTCAATTTTGAAATGTGTCGACTGTTCATACTGCACCATTACATTATCCTAGATAATTTGCATCATGGTTTCCCATCTCTCAGCAACTGTAGATCGTTTCACTTAAGTCACCCCTTGCGTCAGAATGGGCATCTATTACTCAAGCGGTAGTTCAGACTGTATTGGTGCGAAAGTTTGACCTTACGTAAAACGCATATCCATTGTCTCCAGGCTTGCGACAACTGCTTTCTCCAAAACATGTTGATCTGTTAGAACCGCATGTGCTATCTGTAATAAGCTATTCCTTAGTGATGTTGATATGAAGAAGCAGATCAGCCTGCACAGGATTGGGTCACGTTATGCGGCTGTCGGACTTCCGAAAGCAGATCAGAAAACGCATAAAAATCGGGTAAGCGGAATGCGCAAAGCAGATTGTTTTTGTGATATTTTATATTTAGACAAATATCATATAATAATATCGGAGAAAAAAGTTATAACACAACGAAATATACCAAATCATGAACTGGCCGCCCGATCGTTTCTACCATGCTCTGTGAATAATACGCAGTGTGGCAAACGGTGAGGAGGCATTCTTAAAACGTCCCATCACAAGCATCAGCATTTCAGTATGTTGGCACTTGGTCCTATTATCCAGTTGCAGACATCTAGTTATTTAACGCGATGCTGACACCGAATGCGAGCTATCCTACACAACCAAGAAGCACAAACCCAAATTCTTCATCGAGACCGACTCATTCTCCAGGAGGAGATATTCGCACACAAGCAACAAGCATATCCAGACCGAAATTTAGGAATGATAGTTGCAGTGAGACCATAAAATGTGACAGCATCCCAGCACCTTGCTGGTGGTATTCAATTTTGAAATGTGTCGACTGTTCATACTGCACCATTACATTATCCTAGATAATTTGCATCATGGTTTCCCATCTCTCAGCAACTGTAGATCGTTTCACTTAAGTCACCCCTTGCGTCAGAATGGGCATCTATTACTCAAGCGGTAGTTCAGACTGTATTGGTGCGAAAGTTTGACCTTACGTAAAACGCATATCCATTGTCTCCAGGCTTGCGACAACTGCTTTCTCCAAAACATGTTGATCTGTTAGAACCGCATGTGCTATCTGTAATAAGCTATTCCTTAGTGATGTTGATATGAAGAAGCAGATCAGCCTGCACAGGATTGGGTCACGTTATGCGGCTGTCGGACTTCCGAAAGCAGATCAGAAAACGCATAAAAATCGGGTAAGCGGAATGCGCAAAGCAGATTGTTTTTGTGATATTTTATATTTAGACAAATATCATATAATAATATCGGAGAAAAAAGTTATAACACAACGAAATATACCAAATCATGAACTGGCCGCCCGATCGTTTCTACCATGCTCTGTGAATAATACGCAGTGTGGCAAACGGTGAGGAGGCATTCTTAAAACGTCCCATCACAAGCATCAGCATTTCAGTATGTTGGCACTTGGTCCTATTATCCAGTTGCAGACATCTAGTTATTTAACGCGATGCTGACACCGAATGCGAGCTATCCTACACAACCAAGAAGCACAAAGCCGGCGGACATCTTCCACTCGAATAGACCAGGCTTCTCATCCATAGAAGAGTATAGCACGCACAATTGCTTCATATGTTTTAAACCCTGGTTTATGCTATACACCCGCCGATTTCACAGTGAAATATCGTCCTCGATCCAACCGCCAGCACACGAAACAACTGCTGAGGTAAACAAAGCTGTCGAACAGTTCGAGACTGACACCACACGCGGTTTTATTTGGAAGATATCCGATTGGGACGGTAATGTTAGCTTCAGTAAGCTGTGAAACAGTTGTATGATGCTTTCGGCTCTGCTGTTCAACAGTATTAACATCTAACGTTTACTTCTCACATTCTGCACACCACAATCAAGCTCTGACTGCCGTCACCAGCGTAGCACTTAAACATTGTGAAAGTTGTAGATTGCTCCAAATCTACTGTCAAGCAGTATCGGCATCTAATGGTCTTACTTACATTCACGCCACCACCGGTTTCTGCCGCGGTATGTTGTCAACAGCAGAGACAGTAAGATTTGGTTTAGTGAGCTTTGAAACAGGAAAGGTTGTAAACAGGTTTGAAATAATCTGTAAATAAATTGAATTTGTTAAACATCCATGTTCGACCAATTCATGTCCGAAAACACGTGATGAAATAGACTTTATTTAAATAAACTGAACTACTGACAAATGCCTAGTAGTGTTTTAATAAAAAAAACAATGGTTGCCCGAATTTGCAGATTGTTTTATGAATTTTCCCATGGGCGCCAAAAACGAAGAATTTCGAAACGATGGTTGCTTTTGTTCAGTTTTTGGCGTTTAATGTTCCGTTCTGATAGGTTGTTCACTGAAATCGTCTGCAAAGGTCTCCTGATTGCTGTGAGGTTTCGCTCAAAATTTGATGATGGCCGCTTGTCTGGTTGACTTTGTGAATCGTTGTTTGAGAATAATTCGATTATTCGATCCAAAAGTGCGGTGTCGGAAATCTGAAAAAAGATTTTTGGTAAAAACAAGTAAGGTGTGATTATGGCCAACAGACGATGCACCTCTTGAAATGAAACCTATGCTAGCTGGAGTGCGGAGGGTTTATTTTTGGACTTAGAAGACAGTGATGCAGCAACCTGATTCGTTTCATCTTTACCATAAGAAGTAAAGGAGAAAAGAACAAGGTATTTGAAGCAAGAGAAATGCTTTTCATTTCCTGTGGCATTTCGTACAATATGTGCGTAGTCAAAAGACGACGGTGGAGATGGTTCGGTCATGTCTGCAGGATGGATCCCAGTTCGCATACGAAGGTAGCCATTCACTGACTTACGCAAGGTAAACGTAAAAGGGGACGGCCAAAGGAAACTTGGCGCAGAACGTTGGAACGCAAACTACATGCACAAGGATTCACGGTGCAGACGGCAACGGAAGCAGCGGCAGACTGGAACTACTGGCGTGGGGTTGTCTTCGCCTCATGTGCCACCCGGCACGGAGAGGACTGAACAACTGAACTGAACAAATCCTTCCATTTTGGCATCTATCATTGAGCACTGATATCGATGTGGAAATATCTCACAATCCACAAATCCCAGTCACCCGGTGTTTTGAATACGATCTCAGCTGTCCATTCCACCATGGAAATGCAGATGCTTTATCCCGAGTTCTTTATGCGTTTTATTTGAGCATCTACCCGGAAAACAATGGAATAATATTCAATCGGATGGCCCATTTATATCCCATATGTAACTACCAAAACGTGTAGCGAACTATCCAATAAAGAGAAAGATGGCCGTAGTTTCGTCTAACCTGTCCACGGATTCAATCTTTAGCCTCGCAACGTATTTTACATTCGACCACCTGTATCCGAATGCTGGAGGGGCCCTAGAAACAAGGAACTAGACATCACGTCCATCACTTCTCCACTACTTTCGATTGCCTGATTTACAATTTGATGTCAAACGTTTATTGGACGAATGTGTCCTGATAGCATCAGTGTACGCACTGGGGTGGATGTCAAATGGTCTCGAGCACCGCGAGTATGTTTTATTCATGGTACATTATTTTCACACACTGGAGTGGGGCTACGCCTATCCGAACCCGCTAAGCTTTAATCATGTTTGCTAGTTTGGGGCAACGAGTTACTTTCTAGATATGATGCATCCACTCTTTCACAAACGTCATCTTTTATAAAAGGATAAATAGCCAGAAACCGGTTGTGATTTGTAAGTGCTGGGGATGTGAGCAACACACTACTGAAGTTCTAAAATGTTGAATGTGGATGTTTACTGTTTTGAAGAAGGTTACTTGTTGTCCTCATACTTTGTGCTCGCATGCATTTAACGTTTCTGTCACCGCTTCTTCGTATTCCTACTCTTGAAATTTTTATTGTTGTGTGCAATCAACATTCATAATCAGGGTAGCATTACACCGGTATCACGTACCGAATATTTAACTGCCATATAACCATCAAAATGTGATATCCTAAAAGACGGGGGATGAGTGAAACCTAGATAGTTACGGATTGTATAGAAGAGTAAGCACAAACAAACTGAGCTGAGGTGTCTACACATCGAATGGAACATGCATTCAATCCAGTTTCGTGAACGAGTAGAGCGTCATCAGCATGTTAGCTTGCTTGCGGCTTTCACGGGGGTAGGTAATAGCACTATGCAGTTGACAATATACAAGGTTAAGCAAGCACTCCAAGAAGATGCTTGGTGCGAAACCGCCACTACACAATTTGGAGACATATTCTGATGCGTAACTAACACTAGCGACATCTGATCGCAGTGACCCCAGGTTAAATACGTGATGCGACGTTTACGGAAAGGTTACTGGTAAGGGTTTCTTGCTGCCTATGCCGGTTTGGCGTCGCAAAATGAATCCGTTTCGGGAGTCGGTGGTCAGGCTTCTGTAAAAAGTGACCCAGCCAGCGTAACATATGCAGGTTGTTCTGCTTATCTATATCAATATTATAACCGAAGAAATAATTCTGGTGAGCGACTGTAACAGCTAATTCTAAAATGCCACGGAGGCATTGGTTGCCAAATTCTTGGAGACGCTGAATGTGCTCTCCCCACAGTAATACAGCCCAAACTGTTGCTTTGTAGACTACCTTTGGGTAATGGAGACAGTACTTCTGACACCAGAGTTAATTTAGGTTTGGGAATGCAACGGTCTCCCTAGAAATACGTGCCGACACTTACCGATATGACATAAAACGATCTACAATTTTAAGCGCCTGGTTGTCAATTAATGAAGTGCCGTTTGATAGGTCGATGTCCTTCGGCAGAACACAATACTTGAAAGGTCTAAATGCGTCTGTGTGGATCTACGTTTCTCTCTCATACAACAAATTTGGGATTAGCAATTATTTTTTTTAAGTTTCTGGTTCACAGTAA
>JACCGJ010022511.1:0-25388 GCA_013407085.1 Atriophallophorus winterbourni
ACATACATACATAATACATACATACATACATGCATACATACATTCATTCGTGCATGCATACAACGAAACTGTTCCGTGACAACGTCGACGCTACCCTGATTACTGATTTGCTGGGTAAAATTAAGGAAACTTTGTTTCAAAAAGTGTATAGTCACTGTCTGTATCAGGCATCATCGACGTAATCTATGGATTACCAGGAACAACCACGCAGCAGTCGGCTGATTTCCTCTTGATGCTATTATAGCAGTCACTTCAAAACCGTAACGATGCATATGTAGCGTATCTGCCGAAGAAAGTGGCATAAGTGCCCAAGCTGATCTTCTTCTTAAATGAAAGATCCTCTGTTTGGTATCTCGTGCGCTACATTGGAGAGTTTTCCGGTGGTACAGATCTATGTGTGTAAACAAAGCACAAACCGATCCAGACAATGTGCCGCAATGTCATAGACTGCACTTGGATCTGATACTGTCGATTCTTCTGGGTCTACACGTATATGACACGTATATGATAAAGGGAAAATACCATTGAGAATCCAGCATGTTTCATCATGCAGCTCATTGCCGGTGGCAAATCAATTTAGCGCGAATTTAATTGCGTAGTACACACGTACTGCGTGCGCAGCACATCCGCATAATTATGCAGATAGTACAGCAAACATCGTCAAATGAATGACTCCTGATCATGTTTTTAGATATTATTGATTTATGAAAACGAAAATGATAAAATGCTATATATGTGCACAATATTTCATTCTGAAGTGATGGATTACTCGATTAACAATACGAGGTGCACTGACTGACTCTCAGTCAGGCTACATAATACTCCTTTTACTAGCGAGTCGTTTAAGTTCGAATGGCTGCTCTATCCTCTCTACTTCTGTGTAAGTTTGATAGTGGGTGTTAACTTGCAAGTGTCCCACTGATGTATCAGAGCGGGTAGACAAATATGCAATCGTACTGTACTTCTGTGCAGTGCAGCCAACAACGTGATAAATTGATTTGAAAAACGGCAGTGAGCTGGAGTCTCACTGTCATTTCTATTTTCTTTTCGATATCTGTCTAAGCCTTGTGCAACCCGACAGTCTTTGACTGTGCGGCACTTTGCCTGTATCAGACTCGTGCTATCTTACTTCTTAACATACGTGCGGCTTGTGATTTTATACTGACCATCTTCTTGATTGAAGGCTTCCATCACTGTGCTGATACGTACACATGTGTAATGATAAATATCATTGTTCATATAGGGGCATAGAAAGCCAAAAGGTGTCCACTAACACGAAAATAGGAATCACTGATTTGTGAGTACCGTCTGAGATAATTAGACGGGAACAGCTCATCTGAGCTTGAGTTGGACTCGATGACTTATCCCCTCGAGGTTGCCCATTTGAACGTCGTAAAGATGATTTCCACGTCATCTGAATGTCGTATCGACTTGCCAACGTTCAGCATTTCAACGATTATTGCGTTGACTATTTGATTTATACCGGGGGTTCCTTTGCCTCGGGTGTTTGAAACACCACTTTTGTTCCACAGCACAAAGCGTGCACTATCTAAGTGATTTCTCTTGTTACTTTTCAGGTTTTCTGATTTCCTACGTAGCGTTCTTTGATTCAGTATGGAACATTCGTTTCAAAAGAAATTTAATCTGCTCACTAATAGGTTAGTTTTCATTTTTAATCAATTTTCTCGCTTTTACTCCGTCAATTTTAGTTGGTTTTTGGTTATTTTTATTACGTGCACTAAGTGAACATATCTATCTATCTATCTATCTATCTATCTATCTATCTATCTATCTATCTATCTATCTATCTATCTATCTATCTATCTATCTATCTATCTATCTATCTATCTATCTATCTATCTATCTATCTATCTATCTATCATCTATCTATCTATCTATCTATCTATCTATCTATCTATCTATCTATCTATCTATCTATCTATCTATCTATCTATCTCTTTTTGATTTAGCTTTGTTCCTTGTTGGTTTGACTGAAGTTGTTCCGGAACTGATCTCAATGTCTCAGGGAGTGTAATCATACCAAGCTCCCCCATCATGTGGTGTCACTACACCTACATTGGACCGAACGTTGTTAAATACGTATTTTAGTTTCCTGGTCATTCCCTCATCTGCACCAAATGACGCTTATCAGATATCAACTCTGGTTTATTTTCATCCACCGCTTGACTATTGGGCAACATTCTGTTAATAATTGAGAACTCCTAACACAATCCTGTCTCAGTGTGGTTTACAAAAAGACCCATCCCTTACACAGCACTACCGGTTTCTGGCTGTTTGCCGTCATCAGGTGGAGACAGTAAGATCAGGTTCAGTGTTACAGTTACGCATGACGTACAATCTGTAGTCAGACAACCCGATCCTGATCAACCTGGTTTCTCCGAGGGAATTGTCCCCTTCATTCCATTGCATCCTATTCTTCACCATGATGAATACCCGAAGAGAAATCTGAGTCCAGTGGCAAATCATTCCCTTTTGATTGACTGACTCATCGGATTATTTGACTTAGCTTTTTGCGTTTTCATCTGAGCCTCCTACGAATAAGCATACGATGCATAATTGTTAATGCCTGGACTTCCTACTGCACAGCATGTGACCAAACTAGCACATCTGTATTGCTGCTGCTGCTTCTTCTTCTGCTTCAGGTTACCTCATCGGCATAGGCGTCACCCAGTTAATGCTGATCCTCTTACAAAAAGCCCAACCCGCTTTGCTCTATCTGTGTCCGTGCACGGTGCTGTTCACGGCCTTGACCTGTTGCTTGTTCGGCGGTCTCGAGGAACTGCGACGCATGTGGACCGGCGCGGTTCCCGTTCTCCGCACCTCCTTGGATTTGGACTCGTGTCGTTGGGAGGGCGATGGGCATGACGTCTCGGAGCTGACCACCTCGGTGGACACCGTGGATGAGGGGCGGATTTATTCCAAGAGTGATCCCTCCTCGACCATTTGATTTATTTTTTTTAAAGATTCACTTGACCGACCTTTTCTTTCGCTCTTTCTTTAGACCTGAATTGCATGTTGTGTGATAGATTTCCGAATGTTAAATGTTGCTTTTACTTAATGCAGTTTGTTGTAACTTGTTGGATTTTCATTCCTGAACCTCTCGGTTATCCTACGGGTAGTATCGCCTTGTTATCGTGACGATTATGATACCGATCTATTCCATAGGAAAATATTTTAGACATCAAAATATAAATAAAAAAATAAAGAGGCGAATATTGCACTGCGAACGGTTCATTGCTTTTCGCAAAAATTCGCTCTATGCAGTGTTGGTTGTCTGAAATCAGGTGTACTTATGCCATTTAAATCATCGTTTGACAGTTGTCTTCCGTTTTAAATGTTTTTCTGTCATTTGTCAGTCAGCCTTGCACTGAGTGTTCATTTCGCCAGATTATCGCATTTGCCTGCTTCTGTCAAAACAGTTTATTGGTAAACCATGTTACTGTTTTGCCCAATCCCAAAGTCAGATCCTATTCTCCCAACATCTCCGAGGTCTACGACTGGTCTTATTCAAGTTCCCACACAATGTTAGCGAAAAGCAAAACTAATTATTCGCAAACAATAGAATCGAAATACCATGTTGCTCTGTTGACTTGCTTGTACGCAAGACTGGTTTTCAAAATCATGTTTTGTTAAGCATTCCTTCAATTTTCCAACTCAAGGTGGTTGAGAGATTGCGTGTTAGATTTTCTGGTCTCGAAGTATTAGTGTATGGGTTTTTATCTGATTACTTTTACTTTACTTTGTGCGACTATCTCCTCCTGGAGGATGAGTCGGCTTCAATGAAGAGTCTTGGGAATTCGAGTCAGCTTCTCTATACTTTGCGCAACCAAGTGCGACCTGCAAGGCAGCAGGGCGTTGCCAGTTGCACCAACCAACCGTCTACGAGACTGCTCCAGATTTTTCCTCGGGGTTTTCTCCCGAAGCTTTTCCCGCGATTGGGTATGCAGCGGAGGTTTAAAATCAAGGTTTTCCTTCCCTTAGATGAAATGCCCTCCCAGGCTAACATGATCCAACTGCCCGAAGCAAACTGGTTTTCAGGCGCCAGTCACCCCCTCGCCCGTTCTCCTGTTGGTAGGAGCAGTTCCACCGGTCTCTGGGAGACATTCGTGCAGGCCAGAGGCTGGACTTGGTTATCAGAGGCTATTTGAGACGCGCGCCATATGGGAGCATTATATACACAGTGGGAGCTTATCCTCACTGCTAACCACGGCTATGACAACCTTTGGAATAAGAAAGGATTAAACATTGATACCATTCGAATTCATGCGTTTTGCGATTTACGTGTATCGAGAAGTGTGGTCATGCCTTCTCTAGCTTTAGAAGAAGTTTCGCTGATATAGTAGAGAATTAGAATAATGGAATTGTCTCACAGGTAATAAACTCCGAATTTGTTTGTTGGCCTCGTTCGGTCGATGCCGACCATGAATGTACATCATAAGCGCACGATGTTTTCATATTCCACAGCTTTTTGAATGACTAAACTGTACGATTCGGGAGGAACAATCTCTCCCAATACGCTCGCAGCGATAGACAGGACTTGGTCGATCTGCGTCAGTTGCTCGCCGGGGTCGTGATCCGCGTTCAGCAGCCAAGAGCTGTATCTGCTCCTCCAGCTTGCAGACGACGCTGTACACAATACATCTAATGTGAGTGGTCAAGAGCAAATTCTTCCTAACTCGTGGGGTCAATGCAAAGAGCTTTCGTATCACTTTTCCGAACGTCTTTGTACCGCAAATGCGGTCTGCTCAATGGTCGACTTCCTGATTGTAACTCACAATAGAGTAGATCTTTCGGAATATGACCATTTTACAATCTGTAGACGTGGCCAAGCCACCGCAAGCGGCGCTGTCGTAGTAGGGACATGCTCTGTAGACCAGATTTTGAAAGCACTTCAGCATTAATCAATTTGTGCATCCACGATATGTTTAGGATACGATGGATGCTTCGTAGCTGGAAAGTATTCAGCTTCCGTTCGTGTCTTGCGTGGATGGTCCAGGATTCACTGCCGTACAGTAAAGCATTTAGTACGCACGCGCTGTACACCATCATCTTCGTCTTTACGGTCAGCTTGCGGTTACCCCAAACACGAGAGTTCAATCGGGACAAAATGACAGCTGCTCTGCCAATCCGCTTATCAATCTTCGTGTCTAGCGAGAGATTATCCGCAATGGTTGAAATAAGATATGTGATATGATGTACTGGTTCAAGCTAACAGTTTCCAACAGTGATGATTGGAGATGCGAAATAAACCCTTGACCAATAACTTTGGTCTTGCTCATGCTGATCGTTAGCCCAAAGTCTTTGCATGCCGATGAAAAACAATTCATTAGCGACTGTAGGTTCTCTTTGGAGTTTGAAAAGCTTGCCATCACTTTGCGTGCGTATGTAAATGCCTTCTGTCATCGTCCTAAAAGCGTGCTTCAGAAGCAGAGCAAAGAAAATGCCGAACAGCGTGGGAGCAAGAACACACCCTTGTTTGACGCCTCGGAAATTTCAAAGGGTTCTGAACTGAAACCGTTGAAATGGACTGAGCAATTCGTGCCTGAGTGGAACGATATATATATATATATATATATATATACTAAATCAGCTTATTTCAGCGCTGTATGATCGTACATAGGAATGCGAAAACCGTATTTTCTCAATTCTACATATCAAATTTTGCAAATGTAACATTGTGCTGAATGGTTTGTCACAGTTTCACTGACATATAGTCTTCCAAAAATATGTTTAGGCATGAACAACTTGTCCGAAACTTCACTCAGATACTCTTTTTTAACCTGGTCATTTTGTCGGATTTGTTATTTTGCACGTACGAATATTCTTCTATTGTGGACGGGTCTTCAATTTATTTACAAAATCGATTGTAAGATCGCTATTTCGGATTTTTGTGTCTAGGTTCATCAAAACAACATAGAGAGGCCCAAACGAATTCTTTTTCGTGTTTGCTTTGTGTATGGACATCGATGCGCAAAAAAAGAAACTATAGCTGCTACGAGGTGACCTATTTAGCTATTCTCATATAACATAAACAAAACTCACGAAATGGTATACGAATTTGGTTATATTGTCATTTTTCATTGAAAAAATCTTTCACGTAAAACATTATCCGTTTTGGCATCAGACACCTCCACTGGCTTCGCGCTGTTTGCACTTATCAAGTAGGGACACTATTATCAGGATCCGCAGGGCTTCAAACAGTAGAGGAGTGGTTAACAAGCTTTTGACTTGCATGCCACTGTTGGGTAAAGTTGGAACCACACATATGTGGGTCAGTTAAAACACATGAACTTGAAACGATAATTCTCATCTACATGCGATTCCGTCACACCCCACAAAACCATGCTTGCGGTACTCATCGGGCTGGGACACAAGGGTCACAACCTGTATGCATTGAAACAGCGGATTAACGGGTGATCTAGATGTGAAGTTGTATTCCAAGACTCCAAGTTGTGCCAAGACTCCCTCTTAAGTTTTCGAAACACGTTTCAAATAAAGCATAATCACACTCCGGCATTTTCCTTTTTAGAACAATATATTTTATGTATATGTGGTATGATCCTCCATCAATTATCCTCTAGTGTGGTGGTTGAAATTTTCCTCGATATTCTCAACACTTGATGAGCTACTAGCTGAAACAACTGAATCGCAAGACTTAATTACAACAAAATGGAACCCATTTTAGGAGCATTCACGTGCACTGAAACATTAACTAGTTGGCGGTTGAGCAGCAATTAAACTGGTGCATTTATCTTCTCTGAGCTGATCGCTTTTATCGTGACGTGCAATCACTCAAGATTTCCCCAAACCAATGGATGTTCATTAGGCTTTCATACAGATTTACATTAAGATTACCCCGAATTGGAGCACCGATATGCACCGCTGCTGAGCTCTAATGAAAGCGAAACTCGAGTTATCTGCTTCATTTGAATGAAGTGACGGAAATCTGAACAGACATGGTACTCATGAGTAGTTTATCACTAAACATTAAATGCGAAAACCCAATTGAAAACCCTTTGGGATTATCGCCGCGAGATGAATCGCACCATTTGGGAAAACCAAGCAGTGGTGTGATTGAGTGGGAGACCGGTCACCCATTCAGATACACGTCAGGAGTGTGGATTAGCGGAAACCTTAAGAGCACAGTGCACTGCCAGAATATATATCGACGGGCCAACAGATCGTTAAGTATCGTTCGAAGAATATTTGGAAGATTCTCCCTGGTAACGTTACCAAGGATAATGAATGTCTACCTTCGCCCTACGATGGAGTATGCGGTCGAGGTCTGGGCTCCTTGGCTGCGAAAAGATATTGCTCTCTTCGATAAAATCTATCATAGAGCAACAAAGTTAGTGATTGGTCTTCGCAATGTGCCGTACACCGAAAGATTGCAACGTCTGGGTCTATGCGACTTTACCCAAAGGAGGATACGACGCGATATTATTCTGACATAGAATTGTGTCTACTGAAGGACATCCACTAAAACACTTGCTCGATGTGTGTGATGGGAAAGTGACACGCGGACATACCTTATCCCTTTACGTTCCAAGTTCCCGTGTTGATTGTCGGCGCCATTTTTCGCCGTACCTGCTATATTTCTTTGGAATTCCCTACCCCAACATGTGGTGGACTCTCCTTGCCTGGCGATTTTTAAAGCTAAATTGTATTTGTACTTACAAACGAACATCATTCGTGAGCCTTACATTTGATATTCGCTATTGCTTTTATACTATTGTATTTTCATGTTTTTATTCATACCGTAATCCTGTGGTGTTCTAAAGTATTAACACTTTTAACCATAAATCCTTGAATCCACTCCTTGTTAAGACTAAGTTTCCTCTGTTGATATGGGATAAATCCAGCCCAACGTAACGTGGTGGAATAGCTGCTCGGTTAACTTGTCGGATTCACATCAAGAGGGCTCCTAATTTGGATCCTGATCCAGGCACGGATACGCGATTCTACTGAGCTCTAACGCCATACTCAAGTCCAGTATTGGATTGAATTTCCTTCGAATTCTAAAGCGACATGGTTCTGATGTGAAGGCATAAATAAACATACTTATTAGTATTAACGAACGTCATGTTAATCAGCTTCGATAAGTTTTCGATGGATAATCTCTCAGAATGTTTAGGTCCTCCTATATTTCTTTTTACTTTGAAATTGTTTACTAGTTTGTAGAAGTTGCGAACAATTTAACGCAACCCACTTTTCCAGGGGACATATTAGAAAGAAACATGTTAGAAAGGAACCTGCACAAAAACATGCCGAAAATATAATTATCTGAAATTGAACCACAATCGGTCACACTCGTGAGCAAGATGAATGTAGGAGTTTGTACATACGCAAAATATTGCAATTATTTTTCAGCTAATAGGGCACCCTTGAAATCGTATTTTAGTGAATGGGGAGTCAACACCTTTCGGACGAAACGTTTATTACGTTAATTTTTAGTCAAGTAACTGATTATTTATATAGGAATGCCACATCTCGTAACGCTCGCACCTGCTGCGGATTATCGACCGACTTCTGTTTCATTATGCATTAATTTTGCTAATATCTCTGGTCATCCGTCAATGGATGGCAGGTGGCCAATATGCGGGATTTTATCGCCACTTCTCTGATCGTCATGCGGTTTTTGGCCATTTGGTTCAATTCTCGAATGACCTTGACGAGATGCTAGTGTGCGCCAACTATTACGGTCTCATTTCCCTTCAGTATGACATAGCATACCAAACTTTTTTTATATTTTTAAAAGAAAACCAAACTCAGTAATTATTGAATAATTTTGCGAAGTTGAAGTGATCGTATTCGATGACAAAAGTCGATTTTCGGGATAAACGCAATTCCAGTTGAAGGTATTTCCGAAACATTTTCGAATGAGATTAAACATTGTAATGTGTTGCTCACATCCCCCGCACTTACACACCACTACCGGTTTTTGGCTGTTTGCCTTCATCAGGTGGAGACAGTAAGATTAGGTTCAGTGAGCCTTGAAACAGCGGATAAGAGATTAAACATTGGCACACATGTTAGTTGTCCGTTTATATGCTGCAACTTAACAAAAGCTCCTATTCGATCACAGCCAATAGATTATGATTCATTTCCAGGCTTTCTATTCGAAACTAATCGAAACCGTGACGAGATTTGGTGCAATCGTAGTTAAATCGGCGAAAAATCACAAAATCGCTGTATAGTTTGGTAAATCCAATCGTTATGCGTAAGCATTATCGGATAAACACACAAGTTGGAGTTGCTTGCAATTAAGTGTCAAAATAAAATGTATATCCGTTTCCAACTATCTTAGATTGTTATTTGGTTTCGACGTATCCTGAGTCATTTACGAATGCGCCTGCAAATCCTGAATTATAAGAACAATTATCCATGTAATGGAAAATATTCGTGACCGATCGGGGAATCATAATCATGAAAAAAGAAAGTTTGTAATGAGAGAAAGTAGTTTATTGGTAACGTTTCGCTTCTGACTCAGAAGCTTTGTCAGACCAAGCGTGTCAGTACGAACAGAGATCAAGCTTAAATTTCATTCACCTGACCAATCCTAAGCTGGTTAAGAACTGCGCAGTCCATGGTGGGTTCTGCGTTCATTAAGATAGCCAGGCGCATTCAATATCAACTGACGCACCTCCATCTCTACGTGCCGTATAATCCCTTAATTACAATTAACAATTATCCATGTTTCAGTCTAAGTGATCATAAGCCCGCAAGTCTCATCCGATAAATGAAACACGCCGGAAACTTTTAACGCACTAGCATTAGAAGTTTTGGGAATTTAATCGCTCGGAAAACTATTTATATCAATGTTTTATTTTATTAGTGCTTCTGAGCTATGAACATGCGTCCTCCAGAGCATATAGTATTAAATTATTGTGGAAGCAACATTTCTCATCACCCGTCCGTTCTACAATGTTAGTCTTCTCTATTTTTTATTATCTCATTTAGTCGCTAAAGCCTGTCACCAACTCAACTGTGGTCTTTTAAACACCGAATATTCTGAATTTACATACAACATGTTTTTCGTTGTCTCGATGCGAAGCAACCAACTGCTTCTCAGTGTTAATGTTGCACGAATAGCTTTTGAAGTTGCGGTCTACAGTCTATAAGTGGTTGCACTGTGTAGGTGCCAAGTGCATTAGTAATGTATTCTGAGCAATAGCTTTCGGGTGATATGCAGAACACAACCTTTCGACACAACAGAAGAGTCAGAGTGCCGAAAATTCGATGAGGGGAATTGTGAGCCCGTACTAATTCGGGTTTCGAAACGATTTCATGAGAACGGTTCGAGCGACATCTGCAGAAAATGAACAACATCGGTCCCAATTCGTCACTGCCGGTCAAACGAGTCTTGCGTATCAAGGGCTTGAAGTGTTCTGATTGACACGTATTCGATTGACATATCAGATCGAATTGATAACTGGGGCAGACAGGTTTCAGGATCAGTAAGCAGTGGTTGTTCAATTTGCTTATATATGATGGGCGTGTATTGTTGTCTTGCGTGTAATAAAAGCGTTGGACCAATCGGTTTTCTCTCGTGTTGTGGGATTAGTGGGTGAACGCGATTAGCGGTGGGCAGGCTGACCTCAGGGATGAATCAAGACGCAATTAGTATGCGTGTGAGTCGATGGCGGGGGAGGGGTTTAACGCGGCTATTACTGAAGCTATGACCCACATGTTGTGATAAGTGACTAGATGATCGCAAGTTTTCATTTCCAACCTCGCTCACCATCTGCTAAGATACGTAATTAGTTGAACTCAGAAATGTAGTCAAATTTTGACGGATGTATACAAAAGTAGTCGACATTTTTTATTATCCTACGGTTACTTCGTTACATGTGGTTGCGAAACTAGTCTCGCCCATTAATCACTTCCCTTACAATTCGGTAAAACTTTGTGAAAGTGGATGAAATCCTGTTGGACACCCAGGTTATAAACCCAATTAACAGTTATCACAGCATATCGACGGTTCAAATTAAGTTTGTGTGATACTCCGTTTACGATATGTGCGAACTTTTGACTTTCGGACAATCTTGCAAGTTCTATTAGGAAAAACTTACTTGATTTCATCTTGAAGATTTCTAGTATTCTATCCTATGTTAGATTGTCAATGAACACGTACTACCGTACTATTGCATGATATATTTGTCTCTGGATCATTACGTTGAAGTAATGTTGCAATACAGCACATCAAATTCGAAACTCTTGTGCTGTCTACTGCTGTATCGGTTATAACACACTCGTCAAATATGCTGATTGTATACCATTTTACTGTACAATAGAATTTCCGTGCAAGAATAGGAATCAATAATTTAATGGGCTGCGATTAAAAATGTTTTGTGTTAAATATATTCAAATGGTTTACTTGTTGAGAAATCTCAAAGTTTTTCATAAGGTCATCCGATGGTAAACAAGTAGGGCTTGAATGCCACTGTTGAATAAGGCTGGTAAGACCAACCTGTTTAATCACATGTTTCCAAACACAAGTTTAATGGGGTTAAACTCATAACCATGAACTAAAATATTCATTTGCATGCATTTCCGTCACACACACCACACAAGCGGTTTCGTGCTGTTTGCACTCATCAGGTAGGGACAGTTAGATCAGGATCCGCATGCTCTTGAAATCTCACTATTTTTGAATTTCTATTTCTCGTGGAGACGTTTTTCGTTCGATAATATAAAGTTTTGATGAAATATTCAGCGGGATATCTGCGTGAGACGGTGATTAAGAATGATGCAAATCCAAGATCCAAACAAATCCCAAACAAGTGAAATTAATTAATCTTTCTCATTACTCATTTCTTAAAAAATAAAACCTAAAATATAATCAACATAATTGGTTCAATACGAATTCAAAAATTTACATTTAAATTAAAATATATTTGTCCGATGCAGTGCGGAGAGCAATATCGTGGAGATATCTACTCCACATAAATTGTTGATTGCACGCCTACCAACCTTCGTAATTTCCACTGACCCTTCATTCAAGCGTTCCGTATAATATTTGCTGCTACGTCGCAGTACGTCTAAGTTACCAAGGTTCAAACTTCTTTCTGTATCTTTGACATGTTCTGGTAAAGCTGAGTCTTTATTTAGATACTGTTAATCGGTTTCGTTTTGTGAACGGTTCTTTATGCGTATCCTTGCTCTTAAATTTGGTATGGCGTTCCCTGGCTGCCTGTCCTATGTACAGACCAGAGCAATCCTCGCTCTTGATACCACGAACATAATTGGTTGAGTTTCCAAAAGGCAACATATACTTTTTGTGATGTACCATAGCAAAGTGAAAAGTTACAGCTTTCTTGCATGTACATCGTACTGACGCTGCATTCAGAATTTTAAATATCACTTCAGAATCCCATTTGTAATATGATATAGTTGGAGCGCCATATTTTTCACTTAGTTGCTTGGGGTATTTCGATCGTTTCGATTAGCGCTTTACAAAACTCCTAGTGTATCCATTTTTAGTGACAATCCCAATAGTTTCTTAATGAGAACGTTCCCTTTGTAGCTCGTCAACATACGAGTGTTCCATTTTACGGAAGACGGCTGATTTGATTACCTGTTTATGATGAGCTAAAGTTTAGCTTTGGACGATTACTTGTCGGCAGCATGAAGTTGGTCGTACCAACCTTATCCAACAGTGGCATACAAGCGCTACTTGTTTATCATTCTTCCACTGTTTCAAGCGCATGCGATCCTGATCTTACTGTCCCTACCTGATGAGTGCAAACAGCACGAAACCGGTCGTGGGGTTTGTGTGACGGAAAAGCATGCAAATGAATATTTTGTTTAATGGTTATGGGTATAACCCTATTAAATATGTGTTTGAACACAAGTGATTGAACAGGTTGGTCGTACGAGCCATATCCAACAGTGGCATTCAAGCGCAAATTGTTTACCATTCTTCCACTGTTTCAAGCGCATGCGATCCTGATCTTACTGCCCCTACCTGATGAGGCAAACAGCACGAAAACGGTCGTGGGGTGTGTGTGTATGTGATGGAAATGCATGCAAATGAATATTTTGGGTAATCCGACGGTAGTTAATAATCGGAATGTTTAATCATCAGATATTTAAAAGGGACTAAGTTTTATTACTAAGTAGTCATTACAAGTGTATCAATTTACATGCGCGCGCGATGTGATGACAAGGTATTCAATCTCTGTCGAAAGCACAATCCTAGGTACGAAATGTGCTAAGCCATAAAATACAATTTTTCGAAAATTTTGTTATCAAATGTTACTCTGAATTGTAGCTTTAGTCGAAAATTTATTACCACATGTTTGTATACAACATGCGGTTAACTCAATAGCCATCATGTAAACCACTGAGTGATATGAATTTCCGGGATGTCGATTTATCCAATTCCATTTTATGACCCGAACATATGGGATCTGCTTTTTCTTACAAAAGTGATCTTTTGTGCACCAAATGTCTTCAGCCCAGTCAAAAGTTTTTGTTTATTTGTTTATTTTTACGTTTCGCATAAACTTTGTCAGACAGCTTATTACAGGAGTCGCCAGTATCACATTATCATTCAATATCTATCTGAAAGTTTGCTACGACGGATCTACTCATACCAGAATTATCCATCTACGACGTTTCTTACTTTGTGTGCGTCACCCGTGGATTTTATACAGTTCGTTCGTTTACTTGAATCGCTTTTGTGTTTCTGCTGTTAGATCAACCCATCGGTGTTTAACCCTGCCGGGAACTACTCGGAGAAATACTCAACGTGAAGTCAGTTTCATGCAAATATTCTCAACGGGAGGCTGACAAATTAACGACTAAATCGGATGATGAAATATTCCGACATCTCGTCACTTTCCGTCACCACACAATACCACACAAAGCAACCCAGCTGTATCGAATTTTCTGCTCTGATTTGTACTTTTGGTTGGCTCCGTTTACATGAAACCATCCGATGTTCATGAAACATGCGTCGTCAACATGAAAGTCGTAAGTGGTAAGGTGAAATCTGTCACGTGTCGCAACTGTTCCCACACGTGTCACGCAAAATGTAACACATCGTTGACCCCGGAGGCGATATCGATCCTGAATGACGAAACCATGCCTGGTCTAAGTACTAAGCACTTACACAACCATACATTGCTTTTGTCATCCATAAGCGCCTTGAGTGCTTGAACATCGTCCTTTGTTTTACAGTGGCATTTAAGTATAACTTTATTTGCCTGGTCTATGCTACGTGTGAAAAAAATGTCGAACTAAACCAAACGCAGATTTACCATCTAGAACAAGTGTCCAGCAAAGCAACCTGGATGATCGGATGCTTAACTTAGAGCTCCTCATACAAACGTCGAAGGCATGGCTAGATACTCTTGTCACCGCTCAAAATTCTCAGTTTGCCCGTAAAATAAACGGGTGTCACCTTACTATGGGACAGGCTTAAGCACTATAAAGAAGAATGGAGGAGGTTGTGCAGCAGCACGGACTTGGAACCAGTTGAACCACTATCATTGATACGACTGAATTGTAAACCTACTTCATCAAATCTGGACCAGCCAAGAGTGCTTAAAATCATGGTACACTCTGAAAAGGTTTTAGAAAACATCCTACTATCCGCTATTTTCTTGCGTTGGTAGTGTCCGGAGACCACTGCAAGAATCTTCGCTGATGTGCCCTTTTGTGAAAGGGCCCGAAACGCTCAGCATTAAGCCCAAACGAAGCACAGGGATGATGGAAGTTTAATCCTTTTTGGAGTCCCAGAAGCTGATGAAGCAACTGATAAAGCAGTGAAGAGCAAACACGACCAACCACTATGGAGATTTCTCAGTTATATACTTGGCTTGTATGATGTAGCTGTGACGGACACGTTGCGCATCTACGAATTATAAGGGTATCGGTCCTAAGCCCCTTAAAATAACGTTTTATGCGTAAAGATATGTTGAGCACGGTCAAAACTCGTTGGGAAAAATGGCCGCAGTATTCCAACAGTATTCCAACGATCAGGCAACCTTGCAAACAAAAAACTTTCAATTGCAGACACTGGAGGAGTCGGTCTAACTGATATTCTGCACTCCGCTAGCCTTCGTTCCCACACCCCATCCTTGTTGAGAAAAGCTATTATGAAATGCATCCCCACCAACACACAATGTCTGGATAACAAAATCTGTTAACTGCGTGCACCTTTACTGAAGTGTTCAACAGGCATTGTCACCGTAACGGAAACGTGGCTACAGACTCATCAAACAAATAGTGAACAAGAATTACACGGAATGTCACTTGTTCGACATGAGTTGAAACGAGAGGATGAGGAGTAGCTTTGTATTATAGCCGAAACCTTCTGTGCCGTGAGAATGCAAATCCAGACATCGTGATTCGGTATAAACTCAGGTGCCCAGTCCGATTAGCTAACAGCGAAGACTGTGTATGGGGAGTAGCATATCGCCCACCGTCTGCACAGGAAACACAAAATCTGGCCCTACTCGACAGAATTCGCATGGTTACTTCAAGATTCAATTGTAGATTTTTAATTATGGGTGACTTCAATTTACCAAATCTGCGGAGCGGTAATATTCACGAATACACTCTTCCCGAACGCGCCTTCAGTGAGTCGTTGGACGATATTCCTCTTTATAACCACATTGCATGTAAAACCCGATACCGCGGAACAGATTTACCTTCACTCTTGGATTTCGTTCTGACAAGAAATGAACATGACATTGATAACGTTGCTTACGAAAGTCCACTGGGACTAAGTGCTCACGTCGTCATCTAGTTTGACTATCTGTTTGAAGCTGTAAGAACAAATGATGCCCGTGAAACAGTTAAACGGATCAGTATTATGTCTTTGAGTGATGCTCATGAAAACACGATTGATTACCAACCGGAAACCAGCAACGTACATGAGTCGAAGTATATCAGGACGATGTTATTGTGCATGCGCCGGCGCGATCCCTTCATAACGAAGGTTTATTGAAACTACATGCGTATCCTGATCGTACTGTCCCTACTTGATGAGTGCAAACATTACAAAATCGGTCGTGGGGTTTAACTCATGGAAATGCATGCAAATTGGCATTTTTGTTTATTGGAAATGTTTCATAGGTTCACTTCTAAAAATGTCGCGGTTAATGCAAAACGTGTTTGTTTTCTATATAACACTTTGCATGCATCTCCTTCACACAAAACACCCCACGACCGGTTTCGTGCTGTTTGCACTCATCAGGTAGGGACAGTAGGATCAGGATCCGCGTGTTGTCTGTTTCGAATGTTAAATGCCTAGTAGATATTGTTGGTGACAATGTTTATAAACCAGATCCTGATGGTTTAGTTCCACTGACCAAAGTTAATTCTGTAAGGAACATGACAGAATTGAAATCTCTTATTGGTGCATTGCAATACAATTCGAGGATCACTCCAAATTTCCGTCTAAAAGCTTTACGATTATTTTTACTGCAATCCAAGGAATATTATGTATGATTTGATGAACATGAACATTGTTTACGCAACATACTATCCTTTCTGAAGTCAGACGAAGTTTTTTGTTCACTTAGACACAGAATTCACTCATTTGTTATCACTGATGCATCCTTTAATAGCATAGGTGCTGTCCTCAAGCAAAATGAACAACCATTAATTTGCGTATTTCGCTGGTTAACTTTGCTGAGAAAGGATACGCTCAAACATACCATGAAGCCCTATCCGTTTATTGGGCCATTCAACGTTTACACAAATTACTGGTTGGTCATCGTTTCACCATTGTTACTGATACTACTGAAGCGTTGACATACATACCTTTTTAAATCTATCCCTTAATTAATCAACGATGGAGTACAGCATTTAATGCTTATGATTATGCTATTGAACATCAAAGTCCTAAACACATAAAGCATGTGGATAACTTGTCACGTCAGTCACTATCAGCCGCGAATCCTGATACATCTGATTCTCACTTGGTGCAGCCACTTGCTGTGAAACATCATCTTCTAATTCGTCACACGAAACATTTCTATTCTTCTTTTTTACTGCTTTCAAAATGGATGGAATTCACAAATTCATACAAAATTTACTGATTTTACCAGTCGTGATGAACTCTCGTTCACTCCTGATGGTTTATTATGCTTAAATGATAGAATTTTTATTTTTACTGCATTACGTAAAGCTGTATTATATGATTTGCATTATGGACATCTTGGAATAGAATAGATAAATTCTCTTGCCAGACGTTTATGCTCCTAGCATGAAATAGATGCAGACATACGTAAAACTGCTGTTACTTGTCAAGCTCTTCATCATAAAGATTTCCGCCATTCGATATTCCACATTATCACCGGAACAGCCGTGGGTTCTTCTAATCGGTGCGCGTTTGTTTCTTATGAAACTCCCTGCCGTCATCATCATCTACTGAAAGGATTTTCAGCAACAAATTGGATATATTTTTACGTAGAAATTCCACCCTGCATCCCGTTTATATAACGACATTTATCCAAACGAATATTTTTCCATCATACCTAGACAATACATGACATTTTTTTCAAACTACAAGACGTGTCGATCTCCCCAACGCCACAACTTAAAATATATATTTTTTCTTATATGAATATCCTATAGTGTTGTACAGCTATGAGCTTTTTTATACCAAAAATTCTTAAATGTTGAATCTTGAACTATTTAAATGGTCATCGTGGCCATTATCATGTGAAGCTTAGAAGGGCATTCATGTGGATTATTGTGGACCCGTTTTAACAAGTACTATGTAATAATTTTGATTGATTCTCCTACAAAATGGCCCGAATTCTTTTTCACGCAGAAACCACATTTATGTTTGATTTTACTTGCTCTGCGGAAAGTATTCAGCCACGAATGTGTACCTAATGTTGTAGTTACTAATAATGGTAGTCATTTTTCTGCTGCGCGTGTTACACAGTTGTTACATTCCTTGGATCGTTGACACTTATTCACGCACCTCGACATCCACAATCAAACGGATCGACTAAAAATTGTGGCTACCTGAAAGCGAGTAATACCATATTGTGCATTAACTATATTCGACGAACTTGATCGATCCGTTGACCATTTCTCACTTCAATATCGCAATTGTACTCATTCAACTACCGGAGAAACTCCAGCTATGTTATGCAAATCAAGATCCCTGAGATCCAATCTGCTGGGTCTAGAATCAGCTAGAGTTTCCTTTCATCGTTTTAATAAATTCTGATCACGTACTGGTATCGAGCTTCATAATACAGGTAGAATTTTGTTGAAGATAATGGACCTTGATGATGGCTCAATGCATCGCTTTCGTGTTGATCAAATTATAAACAAAGATCCATACCATTTGTGTTCCAATTTTGATTGCATTGGCAATCATAACACGAATATCTTAGAAATCTCTGAAAATACTGAACCTGCAACAGTGTTGAGAAGATCAGAACGCTTGGTGGATCAGCCGGCCCGGGATTATGAAAACCCAGCATCATTCGCAAACCACGGTGGATTTCGTAATTGTACTATGCAACACTACTGATTGTTTATTCATGTAAATTTGATAATACGCCATTATTAATTAAGTGCGCGATATTCGCATATACTTTGTGATCAGTTGCTTATTCTGATTGGTAATTCTTGGTTTAGTGCGTACTTGACATTATTCCATCATTCAAATCAGATACTTAGAGCAACAATCCTGTTTTCAAAAAATCGTCTCATTGATTCATTTCAATTGCAATTTTGGAAAGCAGGTTAACACATTTGTTCTTGAAAGCGGTTTCACCAAATGCCAATCTGTTTCATTTCCACATATTTTTGGTGTATCGAATACATTGTTAATTACGAAGAGAAGTGTATCAAACCTATTATGACTTATTTATACTAAAACGAAGATTTGACATCACTGTGAGGGCTATTCGGAAGTTAGTTTTTAATTCTGAAGATGTTGGTCAAAATAAACGGGAAAAATTATTAATCATCAATACTTATTATTGACCACTGCGCAGGCAATGCAAAAATTGTTGTTTTTAAAATAAAAAATGTGATTTTTAAATTCATTACATCGCATGTTGAAAAATGAGCATTTGAATTGGAGTTCAGATATGAAAGATTTAAGTCAATGGATGAGTACGCAATCAATGGAACAATGATCGCTGTGAATTAATATTGATTTCTTGCAATGAGAGCGAATTGCCATGCCGCTGTGGTAATTGATCCGATTGTCTGAAAAGGTCAATCAAAGGATAGGGAAAAGTTCAAGGTCGTGTGGTTGTTGACCTTCACATATAAACGTTTACAATAAGCAACAATGTAAAACTGTACGAATAATTATATCATTATTGGTCGTCACTTATTCGGGTATAAATTAGTATCGGTTGTCATGAATGAGCTTATTTGATACAATATGCAATATACACGAAATCAACTCTATCAGTTTGTAAATTCATTGCCAGTGAGCAGCACAATCGCCTGGATAACCTTGATTGATTAAAGTTAAAACCTTCAGAGTATTTTAAACGATTACGTTCAATCTAAGAAAACGGATTTTCTTGCGACTCTGCATTTACCGCGTATATTAAAACAGTGAGTTCGTCGTGACTCTAACCTCCTGTTTTGGTTGGATTGGTTTTTATCTCAAAACCGCAAATGTATAAATTGGATTTCGATATATCAGGGTTTGCACAATTGAGTAGTGCATTATTAATGAGTGCTAATCAAGAGCTTTCAAAAGGTATGTCAAACATTATCCCTTGGCATAACGCAAGAGCACGAAGCGCAGAAAATTTCGACTACTACAATTGCAAGCTTGTTATATTACGGTATTCGGAAGAATAGCGTTGGAACGTTACGGTCGCAATATCTTTGGATGTAGGAACAGATGGCCAACGTCACCTGCAATCGAAAGATATGCAATTCGTCAATGATGGCTAAACAAGCGTTGATTTGCGGAGGCTTGAAGTTTACCGGTTGACACAAAATCCCACAACAAATGAGATCGAAGTGACAGCCCGGACCGATCTGCTTTCTCTTGTGTTAAGGGATTTGTTGGTGAACGCGATCAGATTTGACATAAGCGATGAAGCAAAACATAAGATAGGTGTGTGTGTACGAAACGCGATGGATAAAGTCGTTAATGTTGGAACGATGAAACGCAAATTTTATAATTGGCCATATGCTCGCCATACGTTAGCCTGAAATGAACTGAGACAATCTTGTCCGTTTTATTTACTACGCCCGCTACCCTATAACTTTAGTTGTCTGTGCTAGACAGTCCGTTACAACATTCAACTTTCTGTTACCTCGTTTTGCTGACCGAAGTTGTCCATGTATCTATAAATTGTTTCTGGTTTGAGCGATACATGATTTGATTTCATATTCAAAGTTTTATTTGAATTTTCATCAGATCAATTGATGCACCTTTAACCTAAACCGTATGATGGCTCAAAACAAGTTAAGAGTGTGCTCACTTACAAGAAACGCTCCGATCGCAAATGGAATGCTTTTAGTAGCATTGGTAATTATTTGGATTGACGTTTTGCTTGAACAAGACCAGAGTCTAGGATAAGTAACTCTATCGCCTTCAATCGTCATGATAGAAATCGTTCAGATTACCCAGTACATCATTTCACATATTTTGCTTTACCCGTAGCGGACAACCTCTAACTCGACAACGTTATTAATAAACGATCGGCAGATAAACTGCCATCTTGCCCCGTTTGAAATTTCATGTCTGTGGTAGCGAAAATCTAACCATATTAAATACATTAATGTTTGGCAGCAAAAACTAAAACATCGAAGCAAACATATTATGGACAGAACAGTAACAAGTGTAAAAGTGCTTTGTAAAGCAGGCCAATTATTATTTCCACCCTCCATGCTAACGGCATGTTGCACAAAAATGTTGACGCAAGAGATATAAAAGATCTCGGCACCTGTCCTACGATTTGAGAAGAACTTGCTCTTGACCACTTATTTTGGAGACACTTTCCTAAGTGTCATTTTCATGCTGAGGAAGAGAACGCGCTGCTTTTGGCTGATGAACGGAGGTAGGTCAAGAGCACACAAAATTTGATGATCGACTGAAAACGTTCTAACATAAAAACTACACAAAAAGTTAAGGCTCCGTATACAGGAATCTGCTACCTTCATTGTCTTACCATTTCGATCAAGGCATTCAAATAGTTTAACTAAGACGTAAAACTTTCCGTCTCAAAATGATCAATGTGTCATCAGCGTAGCACAAACATTGCTTCCAATAATTCCCTTTATTATTCTATATGATTACTAACAAAATACTGAACTCGGTATTGATAATTAATCTTAAGATGATTCAGACACTGATCACAACATAGAGTAAGCTAAAGTGTGAAACCTTATATGGAGTTCCATATTAATTACGTCATTTTTAAAATGCTGATTTATCTAACAACTTAGATCGAAAATTCAGTTAAAAAGACATTGACTATATATAGAAGGGTCACTTTTGTTCAAAAACCGAAATTTACATTCATTTCTCTCTCACCTCGGTTGTAAAATGGCTGTTCTATAAATTTTAACACATGTGCATCGATGCCATCTAACAAGTGCTTGATGATAATGAATATCCTGGGGAATCTTATTAACCACAAATTGAAACCGGTAAAATCTCAGCGCCAAAAATGGAAAAAAACGTTTGAGGCGCAACAGTTTCTATACCTTAAGTTATAGACGCGCCAGAAAATATAGTCCTTGTATTTTTCATTAGTTCTTCTCCATGTGTCCGAGCTTGTAAACCTAAAAGCAAAACGTTTTATATAATGTATTGAATTTATGATGGACACTTGAATCTTTCGATGCTAAAAATGCCTGATCTAGTAACGAGTTTTGAAATGGAAATCTGCAATATCGTTAATAGAAATATTGTTTATAATCATACTTGATTCAGAGTCACGAGCTTACGTGTCCGACTCAATGTGTACAGCGCAGCATTTGCAATACCAGTGCGTAGCATACACCACTATAATCAAAATCTGTCCAAATACTTGACAAAGTATGTTAGCCATGAAAATGTTTTTCATCTTGAAGTTTGTCAGCTCGATCATCTGAATGTACGAATCCCGATTGAAACCCTGTAATTCAATGAGGTCGAAGGACTGATTTTGATAGGACCAAACATTTCCACCAGGACCAATGACGTGTATTCGGAACTGGTATTTTTCCACTGAAAATAGTCGAGATTGAAATTATTTTCAGCGGAAATTGTTGTAAATATGAACTTGTGTACTATCTACATAAATAGATTTACCTAGGCCAAATAAAACGTAGGTAAATAGTGCATATTTTGTTTGTGGGCAATATTACTCGAACAACTCGGTTAATGAACAATTAGCGCTATGGATTGAAGACAATTTAAACATGGTAATTGAGAAAACAGAGCGGATACATAAATTAAAATTGGGTATTTTTAAGCAAAATGAACGCTGGACTTGGGCCATCTTTTAAATGGGCAAAACTGACATCGCGGTTGTTTGAATGAAGACCTGGTCAACAGCGGTTCAAATCATAGCTATAGACGCTACTTTAACGCTGTTTAAAGTGGAACTCATCTTGCTTGCTCACATTCTGAGGATAAACAAACTTCAATCTGATTGAGATTGTGAATTCGGGTATTGTGAATAGCATAATACATTATCTTGAAATCAATCCAGAAATCTATAATTAATGCTGATCAAAGTGACCTTTCTGGGAAAATATTCTATCAAAGATAAATATTTTAACAATGAAATTTGTAGCAATTATGTTCATCACGTTTGGTCATTAAAATTTCACGTGCATAAACTAATATTTATAATTTTAAATCATATATTTTAACAAGGAGCGCTTGTATCATGTTTCAAGCGCATGTGGATTCTGATCTTACTGTCCCTACCTGATGAGTGCAAACAGCACGAAACCGGTCGTGGGGTGTGGGACGGAAAAGCATGCAAATGAATATATTTTATCAGTTTTCATAAGTATCATCTAGTGTCTGTCAACAATCACTAATTAAAAATAGAGACGAGTGCAAAAATCATAGTTCTGTTTATACCATTCATACCCCACAGGACTTTCTCTTTAAAATTAAGTTTACCTCTCTCCACACGTTTCAATATCACCGAAAATTAATTGCACTATTTCTACACAATGAGAGCGAATAACGCAAAAATGGTCTATTTTCGTGAGAGAAAAATAAGTGTGCAGCTTTGTAAAAGCTAAAAAAATTCGCAAATACATGTAACGCAATTCTTGCGTCCTGGATTTTGAGGCTAGAAAATTGAAAAATAGATTTTGTATGGTTATATATTATTGCTTTACTAGTTATACTATAAAAAAACCGTGTTTAGAAGAAAATTTGTTATTTATATTCTGGATTAGGAAATCACTTGGAATTTTGTAGACACTCACGAATACTTAAGTTTTGCAACAGCATGCATTTCTGGTTTGTTTCGAAGAGAATGGTATTTACTGTCTTGTGTTCGCCTACCATGCCGAAGCTGAGGCGAACTTCCGTTTGCTGATCCTGCATAGTTTCCGCAACCTTGTGATCGGAACCCGGTGAGTGTAATTCGGTGTTGGGTGTTGCATCATAGTATCTCTCGAATTGTTTCAGTGCAGTCCAATTGAACGTGTTACGTACTACGCAGATTTTAAAATCGTTTGTTGAGAAATCATCTCTGGAAATTTTGAATGGCTGTTGGTTGGTCTCTGTGGGATCAAGTTGAGTGTGTATTTAAAGCAAAACCCGCTACGTGATTGCATAAATCCTTATGCTATTAAGAGAAAAAATGGCCAGTTAATACTTTTAATATTCAGCATTCTAAAAAAGGATTTACTTGATGCCTTAGAATTAACGGATTTACATGCTTTTTTGAAAATATGTCAACTAATGTTTTGGTGACCATTAAATCACATGAATGAACTGAATATAATGAAGCGAAATACGAATGTTCTTATTACAGGCGTTTTTAAAGTAATAAAGCCACGACACTAATTCTGTTTTACTTTATGCGGTGTCTAGCCATTGTTTATTATTAAAACGTGTAATTATAATAAATTGCAATTATAGATCGTGAAAAGACGTTTCCAAGCATTCCACGTTTTGTAAGTATAAGTTTTACCGTGCGAGCTGAACTTCCGTAAAATTTCAATGTAATTATTATTACTATTTGTTCGCTCAAACTGTTGATTCGTAGTTTGCAAGGCAAAGGAATTACCTCGATAAGGTTTGCAGGATTACTAATCTGGGTTCACCATGATGGATGATTTAGAGCTATTGCTCAGTTTTCTTACGAAAAACAAAATATACGTTATCCCAAAACAAGCACTCGGATCGAATGATGAGGAGATATTCCCAAAAAATTTCAATTTGATGAATTTCCGGAAAATGAATGCCATCCTAGCAAAATACGTCATAATCGTTAGGTGGAGTGAATCAAGACTTAATTAATTGATTGTGAAATGTAATATTCGGTAGTAAATCAATACGACAACTTATACACAGCTGTCATTGCCCAACTGCTCAGACACACGCAACATATCGCATATATTGATGCGGTAAATCACATGAGATAAAGAAGATTTATCCGTAGTTTCACGTCAGTTCCCATTGATAACCTTTTATATAATTCTATTGTGCTCAAGCCTGGCATCCAAATGTGATTTCGTGGTCAGTATTGTTCTCTTAATGCTGATAGAAACCGAACGCTTTGCACCAGCCCAGTGGAAGTAAACGCCTAGAAAACTGTCGTTTCAAGTGTACGTTAAAATTGTGCGCGTGAATACTGAGAATATGCACAGACACTTCATTTATAAAGTTGATGTATAAAATGTATCGTACTAGTTGTTCAAACAATGCTTATTTAATAATTACGTAATATTTTCTGAAATGAATGAAACTTTGTTTTGAATGTTTAAGAAAATTCACCACATCAAAGGTTGCCAACATATAAATCTTATTAATGCAGTAAATTGATTTTCATATTTTATTGATATAGGTGAGATTATTTTCTATCAAACACACCTGGCGTTCCAATGTTTGCTGTCATCAAGATTTTCACAGAACTACCGTGAATAATTTGATTCGAATTCTTTACCCATAAGGAAACGAAATATTCCCTGTTTGGTAATAAATCCGTTAACCATAAAACGTTTTCGACGGGTTGGGTCAAGGATATTTCGCGGATTGTGAAATTCGTCGTTGAACCGAAAGTATTGGTTTCATCTAAAATTATGTTTACGAAAATATAGTGTTGAAAATTGTGAGCGAAACAAAATTTACAGTGTGTAAAACTAATCTGTTCGGTTCACATGGAGTGTTAGTGACATAATTTTCAAAAAGTATTGTGAACCATATCAATTACTATCCTGAATTTCGTAGA
>JACCGJ010022512.1:0-48956 GCA_013407085.1 Atriophallophorus winterbourni
AATAGTATAAACATTCTAATTTGAATCAACGTGACACCTTTTTTCTGTGACATTTTATTGTATAAATCCTGTTTCCGCAAAATCTAGCTTCAACATCACGTGCTATTGACTAGTTTTGTTGATTATTGTTTAATACACGTTTCGATTCTTAAACCAAGTTATTAATTTACTAAAGGACAAAACCATGAGCAACATCTAAAGCTAATTTGACTATCCCTTTAACTAATTTATGTATAAAAATTCGATATTATACTATCCATACGCTTGGTTACTCAGAAATCATTTAAAATACTCGAACGCACAATCGAGTCTAATGTGATGACGGCCTTTTCACACAAACTTTGGGTGATTAAGGTTATACATCCTTACGTAACCATTCGTTAGTTAGGTTGGCACACTATCTCAATCGTAAAGTTCTAAAACACTTATGTTTGTTTAATTCCAGACGGAAAAAACTTGGAAAATGACGCCTTCATATTTAAGGCAAAAATATCCATCGGATTAGTTGAAAGCAATCTCATTGTACACATTTCGCTTATTCACATTTTGACAGAAATCAGAACCATTATATTTCTGAAAGATTATATTTGTAGTCTATTCAGTGTCGGTTCGCAGTATCGAATTGACTATATTTATCAACCAATTTCCTTTAATATCTACAACCGTTGGAAATAAAAAGAAATTGCTTTACTTTTTTCTTGTTTCACTTGCGAGTTACATCGAACTAAGTACTCCGGAAATATACGAGAAGGGTTTCCATTCATGCTATATACGTGCGAAAATGTTCTTCTAACCACAAAGTTTATGCTGCGATGGACATGAATAACTAATTACACGGGGCAGTGCAGCAATATTATCACCCAGATTGTTGGATGAAAAACGTCATAGCAGACGATACATTCTTCACGTTTGTATCCTTGATTCATCAGTCAAACATCAGGCTCAACAAAAATGAAAAGATTTATATCGTTTTTGCAGTAATCAGGGATTATTGTTGCACAATAGCGTATAATTAGCAGCAATGTGTCCGTCAAAATATAATAATCGATCTGTTTCATACAGGTGGGTTGTTATGATTTAAACTGTTGTAGGCTATTTCACATCCTTACCATCCAACAATGATTTAGTTGGAAACGATGCTGAGCATTTAACTCAACATATGGAGTGGCTCATTTATGTATGCTGTACGGCGTTCTATAGATACGAAATAAACTTCATCAATACACTCTCTGAAGCCACAAGTCATTTAGGTAAGCTTCGCTAAAGCAGTCGCATACGGCTCTATTTATTATTTATTTGAAGAATCACAAACCTATCACGACGAAACGCAGAGTAGATTGTCATCCTGCAAATTACCGTCTCGCGTGATCAGTATAATTTCAAATAGATGTCAATAAACACTGAAGATTGTAATATATATATATATATATATATATATATGTGTGTGTGTGTGTGTGTGTGTGTGTGTGTGTGTTTTAATGTTCTTCTGTCATTTTTCATATAACAATATAACCATTCAGAAGTTATTTCATCACAAATTGAAAGGTCAGTGAATACCGTTTTGTGTTCCATCTCTTTCTCCAGGCGTTGTGCGTATAAAATTAAAATGGTAAATTAATGCATTCAAATATGCAACCTCCTTGATATCAATGTCAACCAGCAACTAGTCAATATGTTGAACATCGTGTGAAACCTCATAAGACCGGACTATACAACAGGCTATTACGATGAAACGATTGCAACTATAAACCTCTTTGATTTTTTGTACCGTCGTGTCAGGTATGACTTGATCCTGCTGTTCAACATTCTGCATACAGTGGATCACCCACTTGAACACCTGTTTCCTCGGCAAGAAGCACGTGTTAACAGATCTCATGGCTAAAAGTTATTTATTGTACACTACTATCAAATTGTCGAATGTTCTTATTTGCTTTGTTTGGAAATCTCTGTCTCTACATATCATTTGGGCATCAAGACCGAACATGTTTAAGGCTGAACTTTACAAGTATATGTTGACGAAATCCAACCTCGCAAATGAATACATAAGCTGACTTATCGTATTGATAAATCATCTTGGTTGTATTTGATGCATTCCCTATATGTTTAATCTATGATTACTGTAAAGTATTTGTTATTTGGACCAATAAAACTTAGAATTGATTTAAATTAATCTGATTACAATATTAAACAAACTTTTAGCATCGTGACTGTCTTAAAAGATTGATTATAACTAATTTTTAAATCTCTCCTTTATCCAAACTTGATCTCACATGTAATTCTATGAAAAATCTGAAAATTTAAGAAATCTATAAATCAAAATTTCTCATTTGCATGATCATCGGGAATTTCAGTTATATTGTTAACGATTATATGTAAATAATAAAAGTGATAATGACAGTGTTCATCAAGCTTATTTGTGACCCAGAATCGCGTTAGTTCAGTAATATTGTAGATGAAGTATATTTGAAGGTCTATCTTACACGTTTTGTTGAGAAAAGATTATTGGAATAAATCGAGATCATAAATGTGTGCTAATTCGCTCATTTAGCGGGACTAATAGCACATACCTTCACAATTACCATAATATATATATGTTCATGGAAAATAAATAGCCTAATCTTGTAATGACATGTATAATCACACTTGATTATATACAATGAGTTGTGCCTTCAAATCGTAATGCAGAAAATACGCGTCCAAATTTTGAAGAGATGTTTAAACACACTTACACAAAACAAATGTTAAGATTGATTTTTTGAGCTTTTGGCCTAGAACCATTTTCTGATGCAGTATTTGAAGGATATGGCTCGTGGTTCTTTAATAGTGAAATTTAAGTAAAACCTAATTTACTACTTATTTACTGTTTAAGCGCTCACTAAAGCTAATCAAACTATCTTCACCTGATGAGTACAAACAGCAAGAATCCGTTTGTGGTATGGGTCATATGAGCAACACCATTCTTTCATCGCATCTAAGAGTCGTGATCACTTGATAAGAAATCAATTTTGTAATTTAGTATTTAAACATCACAGTTTGTTTTAAGAATCTTATGTTACAGCGGCATCCATGTAAAATTATGTTAACCACTTTACAGCTGTTTCAGCGCTCACTGAAGCTAATTTTACTATCACCACCAAATGAGGCAAACACCAGAATCCGGTTGTTAAGTGCCAGAATCAACTTTCTGACTCAGTATTTGAACATTGTATTAGTTGTACGAAACATAATAACATTGGCAACCAGATATAACATACAGATGATTATTATGAAAAATCTTTGTGCTGTGAAATTTATCAAAGCTAACGATAATAAATATTTGATTGAGATTGGACGCGATTATGATAACTTTTTTCAAGTATTTCCATGCTCATTACGAATTGGTATCAAATTTGTGTTTTATTCCATCAATGGTTGCTATGCTTTTTGAGCGTATTTTCAATACAATGAAGTAATTTGAATAGCGTAAATATGATCTGTGTAAGTATTCTATTTAACATTCTCGTTTTTTTCTAAAACTGATATATCAGATGGAAATGATTTCTTGAATACATTGTGTGAAAAAAAATAATTTAAGCAATATTCCTAATTTTCTTTTCTGTATCAACTACACCGTTTGTGTAAATACTCTTAGCCAAAACTTAGCGACTTTGATCTCTTCCAGTTTATCTAATTTCATTTAATTTGAGTTCGTGAGTAAGATGTGACATTAACCCCTGGATAATAAAAATCTATTATTTCAGTGTACAGTATAACTTGTTACTTTTTATAAAATTATGGTGAACGATGGATCGATATTAGAAAATGTATCGGATTATTAATCAATTGAATTTCATATTTGATTAAACTATTGCATTATTTTCTATTATTGAATCTGTATTAAGTTATAATATGAAATGAATTTATTCACAACTTTCTCTTTTAAATTCATAATGTATTAAATGATCGTTCGATATAATTTGGTGTATTGTTCAGTTTTTAACAAGGACTGAAATATTATGTTCAATTTCAAACGTTCAGAATATGATTTTTATATTTAGATTGATAATACTTAATGAGAAATTGTCTTTGACGTTTATATTTATAACCATATGGATCGGTACGGACTAACTTAGCAACCGATACACTAGAGTTTATCTGCTTTGACCAATTTATTCCTGAACATGGACGATTGCCAACACATATTGTGTTCTATGCTGACATAAATGTTGATGCTGCATCATTTATTGTTTTCTACATGAATTTCTAAAACTAAGAAATTTTTGAACTTTAAAAGTTCAAAATAATTCAGATCGTCCGCGATCCTGACTGTTTTTACCCGTGAAAACGAACCGTGAGTCTGAATTACAAAGCCGGTTATAAAGACCCTGGGTAACGAATTTTTTGTAGTTTGTAATAAGATCTGCGATGTGGAACTATTTATAAATGCACATCTGCTGGGTTTGTTAGGGTGGAGCTTGGAACGTTTTTTCTTGGTCTCCTTTATTCGAATGATGGATAGGTTTATACAGCAGGTTCTAGACTATGCTGCAAAAGCCTGAACATCATTGCTTCAAAAAGATTTTTTTGCTTCTGGACAGTCTAAATGATTTAGTGTCTAAGCTTCAAAATATGCAGTACGCTGAGTGCCTTAGACAACTGGGCCTAAGATCTTTCAGACAGAAGAATAAGGAGCGATTTTATCTTTGCATATGAAGTTTTTATTACTGTTTTCCATAATCTGGAAAACTTATTCTAGCTACAAACTGCTAGTAATATTTGTGGTCACGGTTGCATAGGGAACTCCCGCACATCAAATTAATTTGCCACTGGAATTTTTATATAGTGTTATCAGGAATTTCTTACATGCTTCAACCTTATTTGCATCCAAAAAATCAAAATCTAACCTTGATCTTGCCAACACCTATTAAAAGGTCATTTGCCTGCCTTGATCAAGTCAGAATGCCCGGCTACATTTTTGTACCCGTATTTAAGTATTGTAACGTTAAATACTTTTTCAAACCTGACAATTGAATCTGAATTTGCAATGTATCCAACTTTAGCAAGGTTTATATAATTTATAGTTTGTGCAATTATGTATATGCTGTTCCATTTCTATCATTCAATCAAACTAAAATGTTTTTATACTGAGTAGAATTATTTTATTAATTGATGAATAGAATAAACGATATTCACATATTCGCTTGTGTGAGCTAAGCTAATCGGATGTAACTCTAGCACTGCATTTTATCCTTCAGAAAATAGGATTATGTTTAACACTAGTGGATCCATGAAACTAAAACTAAGATAATATCAATACAAGTTGTTACACTCCATTATCACAAATACGAACATACAACAAAATATATTATTCGTAATTTTACTCCGTTTATTCGAACCTTCACGTTGCTCTCACAAAATTAGCTTTCATGCAATAAGTATTCTGCTGGTGTTTACTTGTTAATTTCCTGAACATCTCGATCAGAGTCATTAGATGCAAGATTTTCTTTAGTCAAACACCTTAAGAAGATTTTCACGACAATACAGTCAATAAACACGACTTTGATCCATATTACTAAGAGCTAAAATTAATACTAATTCTCATCGCTTGAAATTCAATTTAGAAAACTAGTCGTCTTAACTGATACCAATTTATCAGTCAAAGCCTCAATTTGCTCAAGTTAAGTCGGAATCTGGTCACATTTTTCCGAGTTAGGAGTGGCAAACAAAATTGTGTTAGATAAACGATTATTTTCAGTTAGCAATACATTATCTAAACAGCGAAATCGATGCACTTTAACATATTTTACTACTAAACTCGTTGCGGAAGTTTTTTACGGATTGTTTGTTACGCATTCAATAGTGCTAAGTAACTACGGCGATAATGTGGAGTAATCGAGGCAGAGTTACGGAATGTACGTCCCTTGTACGACCAAGAAGTATGGCAGTTGTCATTAGATTGCGTTGACAAAGCTTAAATCCTAAAGGATTGCTGCGGAATAAGATTAGTGGGTCTGTGTTGTATATGTCAATCATAGCCCAAATCTCGTCACACAAACTCCAATAGTCAACCATCCTGAAAAGTTTCGCTGACTGGCCTAGACAAATTGTGCTGTACAAATATTCTCAACCTACCACGAGATGATTGCTATGAATGAAGATTAATGTAGTCAATAACTTTAAATCACATTACTTCAGAAGTTAAGACTGCATATAAAACAGCAGGTATCCTTATACCGACTGTTTAAGTTCAGCCCTTCCACACTTTTCTTGATTTTTTCGTGGCACAAACTTTCTTTTCTGCTGTTCTGTTCTATCTGCTGCTGCTGACACGTATACAGTAAAAGCATTGCAATCATTTTAGCAAAACCACGATCATGCATCTCGGTGTTCAGAAAGTTGTTATCTGGTAAATAAACAATGTAAGGCTGGATTACCCACGACCAGTAATCAGAAGCATTGCATTTCTCCGGCTTGTGTGAAACCTTAAATAACTCGTCGTTTTGAAGTTTGTCAAGGCCACAGGGCAGTAGATTATGTCACTGTAATTCTTATTACCGTAAATACCCGCGTATAGGACGATACCATGTATAGGACGCAGTGGATATTTGACCCTAAATCGATGGAAAAGCTGTGTAGCTATGTATAGGACGCATCTTAATTTTAGTCCTTAATTTCCATTAATTTTTATAGAAACGGTGAAATTAAGTCAATCACGGTGAACTCCATACAATCGCTATGATCGTCGTGTGTGCTGATTGCTGTCAGTCAGCAAATGTCTGTCTAGCCTATGTAGACTATCGTGGAAAGTGCACTTCTCATTCTTGGGCGTCATGCCGAATGATTGGATGACATTTTTTAAGGAAAAGTTTCTGCTCCAACGAGAGTAAAATACTACTCCATGATTGGTTGATATTACACTTTCATGATATTACACATCGGCAGTATAAATATTCTACCTATTACCGGTGTTTTTAAAGATACAGTTCATTATTACCCTTCAACATGAAGAAGACAAAACGACAGAGCTATACTTCAAACTTTAAAATGGAAGTGATCAAGTACGCGAAAGAACACGGGAACCGGGCAGCTGAGCGGCAATTTGGTCCGACTGAATGCGTGATCAGAAAATGGAGAAAAGCCGAAAGTACCATTAAAGAAATGCGAAAGGTGAAGAGGGCGAACAGAGGCTCGAAGGCTCACCACCCTAACCTGAAAAAGGCGCTCATTAAATGAATTCAAGATACTCGTCGAGACTGTCTGGGGGTCAGCACCACTACCGTTCGTTTACAGGCACTAAGATTAGCGAAAGAGCAAAGCATTGCAGATTTTGAGGCGTCGATGAACTGGTGCAGGAGATTTTTTGGAAGAAATAACCTATCAATAAGACGAAGAACTAAATTTTTTGATATTATGATAAATGCATAATTTTTATAATAAAAGTATCCATGGATAAGACGCACCTGGGTTTTTAGGGCAACTTATGAAGAAAAAAGTGCGTCCTATACGCGAGTATTTACTGTAAATACTTCACAAAGTGATTAATAATTTTTTGTCTGTCTAATGTGGGTATGTTTAGATATACATCTTCGTAAATTATATATACTTATGACGTGACTGTAATCGAATTTAGGTGTGGTAGGAATCTATTAATCGTTCTTCTATTTAAGGTCTGTGAATGATAGCAGACGTAACCGCCTATTCTTGCATTATCATCCAGTGCTTCGGCGAAAGCTGTTTCACGCTATATTAACATTAATGTAAGTAAAGCGTTAGAAATGAAGCATCACCAATAAAATTAATCCCATGCGCAATGGTTCGTCATATGTAAGGTGGACTATTGAAGGAAATAAGTTTAATAAGCGAATTAAAATACTAACTGAGCTTAACGAGCGTTTCATTTACTGTTTAACTGCTGATTTTCCCCCATTTTGTCAACACATTATGTGATTTCACATACTTGACAGAGCGCATGCTGTCGAAGTAATTTTTTAAAATATTCTGATTACTCAATTTAAGCCTGGATTAGGTGGGTGTTAAGGGTTATTTACCTTCTCTTATTGGATCATTCGACAAGAATCGGGTCTGAAGACTTCCGTCTTAGAGGCATAAATATTAACCACCACCATGGAAGTTTTAAATTGTTAAAATGGAATATTTTTGCATGAGGAATAATTAATACTTTTTAAGCAGGCCAGTTTTCCTTATCTTACATTTATTACATACGATTATAGTTAGAGAGAGTAACCACGATCGTTTTTGAAATTTTATTTTATATGGTACTCCCATATTAAAATAGCATATAATAGTATGTGTCATCGATAAAAATAAGCAATTTTGGTTTGCTGTTTGAGATATTCGGATGTTCGATAATTTAAATACAAACAAAATCAATAGAATTCCAAATGTATCTTGTGAAAACAATAAAATAAGCATCTCAAAAGGGATATTGGATAGTGTTGGCTTTTTCATATCTATCGCTACTCTGAATATAAATAATAATCACTGCTGATGATTGACTTACATGGAATTATTATTGCAGTCAAAAATTAGTCAACAACATCTTCGGGTGAATTTCAAAACTTTAAGTACAATCAAAATATTAACGCAGCACGTAGGAGGAAGGATTAATTTGTCTTGATCTCGCCGGTCTATCTTAGGTAACTAGGTCTTGGTCAAGCAAGATAATTTAAATCTGAACCCTGTCCGTATTGACACTCTTGGTCTGACAAAGTTTCTGTGACAGAAGCGAAACGTTGCTAACAATCTGCTCTAGCCGATTAATTACAAACTTTTTCACTTATATGTTTGTCAATCAGCGAATCAAATAACGTTAAACGCAATATGCTAATCACTCGTCTTATTTGAATATTTTAATTATAAGTTAGCGTCGCTCGGGATTATCTCTTCAAGTCCCACCACGATTTGATCATTGCTTTATCAGGCTCCAGGCCTGTGTTGCGTCATAAAGATTAGTCACACACAACTTTGATGTTTATGATTTCAGTGTTTTCATCCAATACACCTTTAAGTTAAGATTCCTGCTTAAAAATCCTACAAAATAAATTAAATCATCACAACTATTTGTTGTACGGTTTTTCATCCACGTTACAGATAACGCAAATTGACAATCAAACTTCGGGGTGCTAGAAGGAAACGAACAGCAACAGAAGTAGCGAAACCACGCCATTCTTTTAGTTGCCATCATTTTAAACAGGAGTATTTGAGTTATGTATGCATTGGAAAAAACGCCTGCACATGCACACTTGCCGCCGTTAAATAGCACAAATGGAGTAAATGTACTAGGTCACTCGAATGGAGCTGCACTGGGTACGACAACATCGGTTAACTCTAGTTGTTTGGGATCTAGCAATAATAATGTGAAACCTAATTTAAATATGACACAACTCTACGACGATCGACCGCATAAACAGCATGGTGATACTTCATCACTAGCGACTGCCAATTCTACCGCACAACTTCACCTTCCAAGTGTAACCATGGGAACGAATCTTTCAACCACAGCGAATTCTGGGGTACGCTCTGGTGCTTCTGGGAACAAGCCGCCATCACCTGTTAATCCTTCCCAAGGAAGCAAGATGGATACACAAAATGGCCATTCAAAGATTAGAAACAGGACAAATGGCCCGGTCAACGGTGCACATACAAGTGCCTCGGTTGGAATGGGCCATAACAGAGATACCAGCAATCAAAGCACACATGGGACCGCCCAAAGTAGTGCATCCGTACCGAGTAACATGCAATCGAGCTATTATGGGAATGCACTGACGCCAGAGATGGCAATGAAGTTATACATGCATAAACTAAGTGCCTATGAACATCACGAAATTTTTAACTATCCTCAAGTTTACTTTGTCGGTCACAACGCGAAAAAACGTGTCGGAGTCGCCGGAGCGCCAAACAATAACGGCTACGACGATGATCAAGGGTCCTATTTGAACACTGCTCACGATCATGTTGCTTATCGATACGAAGTTTTGAAAATCCTCGGCAAAGGCAGTTTTGGGCAAGTGGTCAAAGCTTATGATCACAAAACAGGAACTTACGTGGCCTTGAAAATGGTTCGCAATGAGAAGCGGTTCACACATCAGGCGGCCGAGGAAATCCGAATTTTGGAGCAACTACGTGACCAAGACAAAGATAACACTAGGAACGTTGTGCATATGCTAGAGCACTTCACTTTCCGCAATCATGTGTGTATGACCTTCGAACTACTTAGTATGAATCTGTACGAGTTGATCAAACGTAGCAAATTTCAAGGTTTTCCCTTACAACTGGTTCGCAAATTCGCTCACTCAATCCTAGTGTGCCTGGATATGCTGCACCGGAACAAAATCATACATTGTGATTTGAAACCGGAGAATATTCTGTTAAAACAACAGGGCCGAAGCGGTATCAAAGTAATCGATTTTGGTTCGAGTTGTTTCGAAAGTCAACGTATATATACCTACATACAATCACGCTTCTATCGCGCCCCAGAAGTTATTCTGGGTTTCAAATACGGATCCCCTATTGATATATGGAGCTTTGGATGTATTCTTGCCGAATTATTAACCGGTAAGTTCTGTTTTGGAATGGGTGTCTTCATTGTTATTCCTAATACTATTGTTGTTGTCGTCCAATTGACATTCCACCAACGCATCTCGGTGGAAATAATAATCAATAGAACCTTAGTGACTAAACCTCTCATATGAAAAAATTGGATTTGAATTTTAGAATCCACTGGAAACGTTTACTCGTGAAAGAATTTGTGTGCTGTATTTGCGTAGTTGTACACTTTAACTGTTCAATTATATCGATATTATCATGCATAGTTCAAGAACGGACGTCGATTTGCACTCATGATGAAACTTATCTTCAAGTGTTACGCCGGATGGCATTCTTTGTTCTGGTTTTCATCAAGCAAAACACACATATTTCACGCTCACATTTGCATTGCAGAAATGTTGGTTATGGTGCGAAACGAATAGAAAATCCTTGCGTAGAGTAGGCTCGCATTTGATAATAAGAGCAGTGGTTTGCTTATGACTGTATCACTGTAAATTACGAATATTTACATCATTCAGGCCTTCCAATAAGGTCTGTGTTGAGATTGCTAAAACCACACAATTATTTACTCGTTATATTTTGAACGGATAAGCGTGACCTGTTATTGAAACAAACGAAAAGGATACCAATTTATTAGGCCAGCCGTTACTTCCAATGTAACAAACGATATACATGGAATCGCAAGCTTACACTACAGAAAAAATGTCATCCGAAGTTAAAAGCGGTGAGTGATCCGACGAAGTGATTATTTCCTGGGTAGTGTAAAGTGTGCAACCTTAACTGGGAAAGATCACCTTAATACCTGATCTGTTTAATCTCTCAAACATATAAGTCTCCAGCTATTATACTGTGCCCTGAACCAAGCATATTCAATCTAATTGTTCTCCCCGCAAACGCCACAGCCCTACATTACCTAAATTGATAAAAACTAACGAAGATGAACTACTTGATGTGTGAAAAGAAAGTGTGTAATGAATCGGTTAGAGCAGATATTTTTCAACGTTTCCCTTCTGGCACAGAAGCTTCGTCAGACCAAGGGTGACAGCCGATAAAACTAGCGGTTAACTAATTAAAGTATGTTTTCATAATGGTAGCCCTGGAGATTATCGCTCGCAAAAACAGTTTAACTAGATGTATTGCGTGTTAGTTAAGATTTATCAGATAAAAAATGTAGTGCTATGGATTCACCGACAAGCTAGGCGAAAACCATTCCATTCCATAGTAGCGCACTTTGGAGAGGATTTCAGTAGTATGGTTGAGTATTTCTGAGTACACATACTATTATATATACCACATGTGTCATGTCTTATACACTTCGTTCATAAAAATTTCCGTAATCTCGGTGCCATTTAAAGATTTTTCGTCGATACGTATATTTTCTAAGCCAAGTAACCAATTGTACGCGCTCGTTAAAACGAGTCACTGAGCAAATCGGAACACTTGTACATAACTCGGTAGACTGAACAACACTACCGATGTGGCACGTTTCATTCTGATCTCAATATCAACGTTGTATCAACTTTTATCCAAACAATCACGTTTGGACAAATTGAACAAACGGGAGAATCATTTCAACAAATTCACGTGCTAGAATCATGCATAAATGTGATCGATAAAGCCTTAGCTCCGAACACGTGACCGGCCTCGATCGTGAACCAAGTTGAACTAGAACAGCTGACCGATAGCCACTTTTCGGTGTAGGCACTGTTCCGAAAAAAAATTTCACTTTGTCCATCTTCCTTTGCTTGCGTAGAAAGACGGTGAATTTTCGCTTGAGGTAAGTTATTTTGAAGTCGAGCTCAGATACTGCTCTAGGTTCAGTTATAAGCAAACTAAGCTGCCATAAGATTTATCAACATATTGATTGGTGAGTAGTTAGTTTTATAATTCCTACATTGGTTGCGTTGTACGAACCCTATATAACAGTTGGCATACAAGTATAACCTTGTTTAGTCTTGTATGTTCGTTTAGACAGGCGTATATGACCTGTCTTCGATTTACTTAACACGTAGTGACGATTTGTTTCCATCTAATGAACAAGTAAGCATGCTGACGTAGTTAATTTTCCGCCTGCAGGGTATGATGGGGTAATCAGGATTAAACACTTGTCAAAAATTGTATCACCGTCGTGTGGGTTTCAACATGGTCTTCTAGTTTGGAATGCAACCCTGTTACCACTGAGCGAACATTTCCAGACCGCAACTCTATGTTTTGTAAAATGTTTTTGCGCTAGCCACGAAATACTTAAGATGATATGATCATAGATGCATTTTGCGGACTTCTTGACGATGTGGTTCCGAAGACACCTCTTGAAGGAGAAGCGCATAACGAGGAATTATTTTCGAACATGTAAACTTGAGCCTGAAACTGAGGATGTTAGTATACCGCCCGTACTTTGTTTCATGTTACTAAAACCGCAGTTACGCACTTACAACCTGACAAGTAAACTATATGTATTCCGCCTATACCAGTAGCATAACACAACTGAGGTTGATTCATTCGAGATGGGCTAACATTGTGTCGCAATGCTATATGTGTCAGGAGATAGTTGTAAATTAATATCCATTGTTTCCGCTTAACACTCGCTTGAACGCAGCATTCATCTCCTCAGCAACTTTTCATTTATGAACACTGCAACAAAGTGCAAGCCTGATTAGTGAGTCAACTTGTTTCTCAGTGCTCGGCATGAATATATTACACCACACTATTCGGTTGTTGATTGCGTGAATCGATTCGATTGATCAGGCGGTTTCTCCAAGCCAGCCTGACAGCGAATCGGAAATGACGCATTAGGGAACGGGTTTTAATTCAGAATGGTGCAAAGCACATTCCGTTTGGTTGGAACTAGGTTATCAGTTGCAACTCTGTTACCAATTGTTTAATATCGAAACATATTTCATACGTGTACGCAAGTGTTTGTTAACTGAAAACGGCTAATTATTAACCAAATAAAAGCGTGCTAGAACAAATTAGGTCAAAAGAAATGTTATTCACTGTTATCTAGTTGGTCTCGAAACGCAAATTACCCGTGAAGTTAAACGGGAACCCGCAACATTTGTAGTTAAGTTGGTTACTTAAACATGGGTGCTTACTTGAAGATAATTTGTTTGTTTCCGTCAGCTTTGGTGCTGCTCAACCATTGTCACCTGGCGCCAGAATTTTTATTGCCGGTTTTATTTACCACAATCTTCGTTACCTTAACCTGGGCTTGACGATGCCCACATGCATAAAGGAGAAGAATTTCCGAAAATTCGTAGATGGCGCCTCACATTGATCAAGGTTAATCGAGTAAAAATTGTAATGGTTGACAAAATTACAGAGTTGAAGTTTTTTTAAACCACCAACGAACTTGCTTTGAACAGTGAATCTACTCTAAGATAAGATTGGCGCAGCCAAAGTTTTCAATTAATGAACAGGCATACACATTTGCATAAGGTGAAACACCCAGGAGCGGCTGTTTACAAGCATCAGGTAGAAACAGTAAGATCAGGAACCGGGTGCTTTTAAACGGTTGAAAAGCGTGTAAATAGAGATATTTTATCATGTTTTTGCGTTCGTACAATCCTCAATCTGCAACCATACAGCTTGAATGCTAGGTTTGAAATTAAGGAGGACATGTCAAACACTTGATTCGCATCGATATTTTTCCGGATGCCAAACATAGTTTTACCTTACCAAGCAAGTCACCTGCTATCCGAATTCCCTGCCAAGCATCTCAGTAGTACATAATTGAATGCATGGCATTGTCTGTTTACCTTGTGTTAGTCTGATTGGGCTGTTTAATTATCACCCCAGTAAGATGTAGATCACGCACGTACCAACTCAAATACACTTGGTCAATTAATAAAAATTTTATTTTGAATGAAAATGGACAGTTACTTGAAAAAGAATCTCTAAACAGAAAACCTGTTTAGTAACAATGTGTAACTGCCTATTCTAGAACGCGTTACTATGGCGACCTAGTTGTTACGTCAGCACCGCGTGTGCTTCTAAATGATACTACGCCGAGACCTGTTAGAAATCACAGAAACGGATGTTTTGTTGAAAACTTCGCCTTTTATGGTAAGCTTATTTATAAGCACTGTACGTCCGAAGCAGGAAATTCAATACTTTAAACAGGTACAAAAGTCATTAGCAACGTGACATTTATTATTGAAATTGTCAAAATAATTAATTGATAGCTATCCATTATTTACAGAAAGTAATCTGAATTCTCATTGCAGGAGCTCCTCTGTTTCCCGGCGAAGATGAAGGAGATCAATTGGCGTGTATAATTGAACTTCTTGGAATGCCACCACAAAAGCTCCTCGACCAATGTCGCCGTGTGAAACACTTTTTCTCCAGTACCCACGGATACCCTCGATATTGCATGGCTACCGACAATGAAGGCCGAGTAGTGCTCCGTCCCAGTAAAAGTAAACGTGGAAAAATACGTGGAACTCCGGGTAGTCGTTCGCTTGTGTCCGCCCTTGGGGGTTGTGACGACGCTTTGTTTTTAGATTTTCTGCGTAAATGTTTGCAATGGATACCAGAGGAACGTATGACACCCAGGGAAGCCTTCAGACACGAATGGTTGCGAAGACGATTGCCGAAACCTCCCAATGCTGGAAGCAGTATTTCCGCAACCTCCGCGTGGCCAAATGCTACATCGAACGATCAGAAATGTACTGCTGCCGTTTCCGGTGCAACAGCAGCCAATACAGTCACCACGGTAACAATGAATGCGTCTGTAAGTATGCCTACCTTCGGTACGGTTGCTGGGACCATACCCACTTCAACAATGAATGCCGTTCAGAATTCTCAAGCACCTGCGTTGATGACTCAATCCCCAAATCATTTAAGTCACAACCAAAAGCCTGTTTTAAAACATGAAACCGGGGCTTCCGTGCCTCGCGACTCTCACCTGAATGCGGAGCCCACTCATCAAAAGGCGGTTGCAGAAGACCCAGCCCTCAAGCCACATGGTCTTGACCGAATTTCTCAACACGCACAAACCAGTGAATTGCAGCAAAATGCCAGCGACCGTCGTAAGGCGACCGGGGATCATGGTCCAGTATCGGATACAGTGAAACGTGTTTGAACGGAAACGGTGCATTTCAACCTACCACCAAAGTCTTTCGCATCTATCAAACCGATAGAACATGCACAGCTCAAGTTTCAATCACAAAGCTCAAGGTCAGATTGGTAACAATGCGTGCTTTCATCCAACCATTTATCTTCTGTGATAGTAGAACCACTGACCAGATTCCACGTGTCTCGCGAACCAAACCTCTATTTTCACACTTTTATCCTATCGGTTCCATTTCAACCATCGACCAATCTTCAGGACTACATTCTTACACCGAAATGTGCCGTCGTTGGCGCGTGATTTTATTTTTTCAATAGCTTTTATTTAATTTCTCTTGTTCTCGCGGATATTCTTAAGTTATTTTCGCAGAAATTTTCCTCTCGCGGATGGCTTTTTCAACTTATGAAACGAATTATCAGTATTCTCAGGAATGTGAACATATTCCCCGCTATGCAGTAGTAATTATTCACGGTGCGCAAAGACCGAAAAGAGCAACTAGGCGAAGATTCACATCTGATCGCACCAAAAAACCTCATAGGTTGCAACACATGATAACACCTGTTTGTTTTAACGAATCGGCGAAAACGGGCCATTAGATTTCTTCTCGAAATCTATGTGATAATCGTTCCTACATTTTCAACATTAAGTCAATGAGAACAAAACATTTAGATCGATGGTTTCTAATGGCAACCTCTTTATAGTGAAGCCATCTATTGGTCAAAGTGGCTCCCGTATCGGATCCAGGATTTTCCGTTCACGCCCTCCTGTTCCTCCACTTTTTCCATCCAGAACGATTTCCCGAGTGCTTACTTTTCTACCCTCCAGCCTATTCCACAAGCAAATATTTTCTTTTCTATTTGAGGCAACAAATATACAGGCCTGTGAATACGCCTTTTATTCGTCGTTGTACATGTGGTGGGTATAATGGGTTCAATAGCTCATGATCAGATATTTAGTAGCGATTTAATGAAATAACTTAAGTGGATTAGGTGAACGAAGTTTTGATTACATTCACCATTTAATTTCTGTTTGACCTTGAAACCAAATCCAAACAATCGCGGGATTAGGACCTGCACAAGTAACATATTTACTCAGTCTCTAAGTTCCGGTAGAGTTTTGCGCACTGAGAAGATTTTATGACCCATTTAAAAAAGATTGAACTGCTTGCGGTGGATACTGGTTTCTAAAAGCAAACCATAACATGTGCAGTTCTTAGCGCATGGGAGAATATTAAAACTTTGATAAAATAGGCCCACGAATGTGAATAATGTAGGCTAGGATCTTTCTAACTTCTAGTTAAATGTAAAATATATTAATCTTTTTTTTAATTTCTGAATAAACTATTGAGGATTTATGACCGTTGTTTATCAAAGGTTTCATTCCCACGAAGTTGTAGAGTGATCTGATTTCAGCCATTAGAAATGGTGGTAGTCTGTTGCAGTTACTTTGTCGAACATCTTGTCAACAATTTTACATCTAGTAATGATGATAAATTAGGCTCGAGCGCCTTTGTTTGAACTATGATCTCCCATTAAAAGTCGCGCGACCTAGCCACCATACAACCACTGTTAGTTGTTAGCTTGTAGACGAAACTGGAAATAAGACCATACATGAAGTCCTGAATCAGTTGTCGAACAACTGTGAAATCTCACAGGTAAGTTTTGTCTTAAAATGCACGGCCGATATAAAATATCAACTGTGGTAATGGCTTTGGGCTAGCATTGATAGGTGGGACGAAAAACCATATAAAGCCTGGATAATGCTCAACGTGATGGTTGGGAGTGCGCATACAATGCCTGAGGTGATTTAAGAAATGCTGAGCGAAACAATGTTGATATATTTTGAGTGATTATTCATAGGTTAACCCAGATTGTCAAGGTGATTCGTTATTTGCATGCTTGAGCTCGTTTACAATTCCATTAGTGAATGGTAGCACGCGGAACTCAATCATGCTGTCCCTTGTTTAACGGCGCAGATTGCACGAAGCATCGAATCGGGGATAGAGAAAAATTAAAAAACTAAAACGAATTGATTCATGCTGTGTGAGTAGATCAGAAAAAGTGAGCAGTTAATCGGAACAAAGTAAATCGAAGTGATCTGCGTTTCGTTCAGGTTTTTTCTATCGCATTTATTAGTCTGAGCACATAATGCCTATCAGAGAACATGTGTGTGATCAAATAAACAATGAAGGTACAGCTAGACAATGCAATCTTCGTCTGTAGACTCCATTTGAATTAAATGGACAAGAGTTTACACAAACGCGAAAGCAATGAAATTTCCCATCACAAGTTTTTCGGTAAAAGTTGTGAAGCAGTGTTTCAAGCCTGCCGTATTTATTCAGTTTGCTTGTAGATTATTTCGTAAAAACAAAAACCGTAAGTCGCAAGATTGTGTAAGATCACTTCACATTAAAACAGATCCAGCTAAGCAAATGGAATGCATGCTTCTGGGTATTTCACAGAAAGTTCTCAATACCCATAATAAGGAATCCACACACATACGTCAACCTGTGATCAACGATTCCTTGAATTCGTCGCTGGGTCTATACAACAATTTGGATTAGAGGTAACTCACAAACCTACCGCTGGTTAATGTAAAGCAGCATTGCCTCGAATATTCGGTATGCGGGATATAGTATATCGACCAAAATTTCAGATCGGACTGCGCGTAACTGTGTTGGATTACAGATAACTTTCTCTAGATGCGCTCACTTTAATCCGTATGTATTGATAATGGGGTGAACCTGCGCCATGTTAATATCAAGACATACGAAAATCGTTGCGTCAGTGATTAATACTAGAGGTCACTGGCAAGTGATCAACACATTCCACTTAATACTAGTTGACCACAAATGAGGATATAAACTGTAACTTTGTTTAATGAAAATCAATAAATTCTACAGATAAGTTGGTTTCAGTCGAATTATTGTTGTGGATGTGATCAAGTTTGGTAAGGAGCTTATGACAATCTACCGGGGTGATATCACGGCAGCACCTTATCTGCATTTATCGTTTGAACCGCAGAGTTTAGGTTCATTATGGAATTAGTCCATTGTTTATCATGTTTTGTTTGATTCATTACACGCCCTAACAAAAATGATTGGACAAGGGGTTACTTTTCACAAGAGCATTGCTTTTACACAAAACTGCGAATTCTAATTTGATGCGGAAAGATCCATTTCACCACAACGTTAATTCCACAGTCGTCTCATTTACGCTGAATCATTCACCTCGCACAAAATAACATTTGTCCGAACGACCTATTGGATCATAAGTGACCTTGAACAATACCACGAACATTGCGAAAATTACGCTGTGATCGATAAAACGAGCGGGACCATCAGAATGCGGGTTTGATGCGCACATAGGAAGCACAATTGCAATAAAAATATTTTGAACTTTGCAGCGTCTGCTAAACTATTCTGGCACGGATCACCATGCCACGAAGATTCGCACAAGAAAACAGGGTTACAAATATGCTGCTGATTTGGACCAGGATATACATTGCATGCACATGAGGGTGTTATACACCATACCTTTACATAGGACCGTACAGACCGAGATATTAGTAACAACGACTGTTTCAAAATTCATGATTTCGAATTTATGGTGATACGAAGTATCTAGCCTCACATTTATCATGGGATATCACACATTTGTTGTAGAAAAACAAACAATTCATACACATTGTCAATAATTCCCCGTACTGTCACTTATAGTCGAGTTAAATACTCAACGTGAGTTAATACAATTTCGAATGAATGTTTCGACGTTGGGGGCGGCAACAATAGTTTCGCAGAGTGCACTCCAAAAGAAACAAACATGTCAGGAATAAACATATCAGCGACAGCTAATGCGGCAATCGGGAGTTTGTAATGCCGTTGAATGACTCGCATTATTTAGATAAATGTTATAATGGTTGATTTGGATTATGTCGTATTTTGTACGTAAATGACGTAAATCAATCAGAAGGCTTCTTAGAAATGAGTGGGGAGGCTCAGCAGTTGCTCTTGTCGGGAGACAAGTTTAGTTGCACTTTGGTATATACTATTAAGCCAGGGAGTTCAAGATTGCGGTGCATGCTTCATGTTTGGAATTATGTAGGTTTTCATGATTGTGGGCAAAGTTCTAGGCAATTAGGTTTTGAAAATCCATCACCGCATGCCTGGAAACCCGAAAGCAGGCCTCATAATATATCTGTCAATATGATGCTGTCGCTAAAAGATTAAGAAATTTATCTTGTTCGAATCTCACTAATTATGTACCGTTTTTATTATACATTGAAGCAAATGTGAAATATTCACTATTTTCTAATAAATCTTTTGTATTCCATTTCTTCGTTGGGTACAAGAAAAGTAAGAACATAGAAAAAAGAACATTTTCAATTCGCAATACGTTACCTAAACATCGAAGTCGATGCACTTCAACATATTTTTCTACCAAATCGTTGCAGAAGTTTTTTTATGGATTGTTTGTTACGCATTCAACGGTGCTAAGTAACTACGGCGAAAATGTAGGGTAATGGAGTCAGAGTTACGGAATATACGACCCTTGTACGGCCACGAAGTATGACAGTTGTCATTAGCATTGCGTGCGTTGACAAAACTCAAATTCTAAAATATATTTTCCTAAAGGCTTGCTGCGGAATAAGTGTAGTGAGTCTGTGTTGTGGATGTCAATCCCAGCCCAAATCTCGTCACACAAACTTCAATAGTCGACCATCCTGAAAAGTTTCGCTGACTGGCCTAGACGAATTGTGTTGTACAAATATTCTCAATTACCACGAGATGATTGCTATAAATGAAGAGTAATGTAGTCAATAACTTTAATTCACATTATTTCAGAAGTTAAGACTGAATGTAAAACGGCAGGTAGCTCATGCCAACTGTTTAAGTACAGCCCTTCAACACTTTTCATGACTTTTTTCGTGGCACAAACATTCCTAACCTGCTGCCAGTTTACTGTTCTATCTGCTGATGATGAAATGTATACAGTGAAAGCATTTCACCAAAAATCACGATGATGCATCTGTGTGTGCAGAATGTTGTTATCTGGTAAATGAACAATGTAAGGCCACATGGCAGTAGATTATGTCACTGCAATTCAATTAAATACTTCACCAAATGATTAATAATTTTTGTCTGTCTAATGTGGGTACGTTCAGATATACATCTTCGTAAATTGTGTATACTTATGACGTAACTGTAATCGAATTTACGTGTGGTAAGAATCTATTAATCGTTCTTCTATTTAAGGTCTGTGAATGATAGCAGACGTAACCGCCTATTCTTGCATTATCATCCAGTGCTTCGGCGAAAGCTGTTTCACGCTATATTAACATTAATGTAAGTAAAGCGTTAGAAATGAAGCATCACCAATAAAATTAATCCCATGCGCAATGGTTCGTCATATGTAAGGTGGACTATTGAAGGAAATAAGTTTAATAAGCGAATTAAAATACTAACTGAGCTTAACGAGCGTTTCATTTACTGTTTAACTGCTGATTTTCCCCCATTTTGTCAACACATGATGTGATTTCACATACTAGACCGAGCTCATGCTACTGAAGTTATTTTTTAAAATATTCATTATTCAATTCACACCTGGATTATGTGGGAGTTAAGGGCAGTTCACCTTCTCTTAATGCGTCATTTGACGAGAATCGGGCCTGAAGACTTCCGTCTTAAAGGTATAAATATTAACCACCACCATGGAAGTTTCAAATTAATAAAATGGAATATTTTTGCATCAGGAATAATTATCTCTTTTTAAACAGGCCAGTTTTCCTTATCTTACATTTATCACATATGATTATTGTTAGAGATGGTAACCATGATCGTTTTTTAAAGTTCATTTTACATGGTACAGTAAACATGTTCCATTGGTCAACTCGAAAAATCATCCACCTATAAACAACACCGATCAGTTCGCTGTATTTTTCACCTCATACCAACTAACTGCGTAAAAACGACATCGAATTTGGCCGGCTGCCATTTTAGGCTACAAATTTATTTGCTAATTATCGACGTTTCGATATTTAATGAACGTGACCTCTGATGTGCTCGAGCACAGCGGAGTCTGTTATGAAAGCCTGACCGCTTCAACGAACGATTGTTCACTTCGAAAGGTTAGTTCATCAATCGAACAAACACAAATTTGGCAAGGATATTTTCGGTGCTGTTTCAAAAAGCACTCATTTAATAGACAGCCTTGTGGTTCGACGTTCTACCATTGCTTTACACTGTGGGGGGAATTTACCGGACCTTAATTACTCAACATATACATTTGTAGAATGGGTCCCCTCAATAGTCGAATAGTAAATGTGATAATAAAATAATTTACGCAACCTCGGCTAACATCACCTGAACAACACAAGCATTCCGCCAAGTGGTTGAATGATCAACCTTAGCGCTTCGGTTTGATGGAACCAAGCACCAATCCATATGGGCATGATAAGGGATAATGATCAGCAATAAGGCCAAAGAATTCAAATTTGTAGACTGGTATTTCAATTATCTCAGCGCTGAATTATTACTATCTCCACGGCACAAAACTGAGGTTGAGTCACAAGTGCGCCGGATGCGAACACTGTAATTAACGTTTTATTAAACTTTTTAACCGTGGAAAGGCTCGCTGAAAAACTGAAAATTCTGTCTCATGAAGTGCTCGTCTGATCATAAAAATTTTCCACAAAGTACTCTTGTTTAACGACAACATTTTGTTATTCTGATCTAACCGCTCTACCGTTGCCAGAACCAAATGAGGTATTGATTGAGTGTGGATTCTTACAGTTTACCCATTGGATGAAGCTGTTTTCTGGAACTAATAGTCGGAACATGTTGTACACAAGTGCTATTCCATGTTTACTTGTGACTAATCGATTTTTCGTACAATTAAAATGGGTTGAACTGTTGTAACGTGTTTAATCCCGATGGATTTGGAAATATATTGTGTAATATTCACTTGGAGTGAAAGTTCAAGATTCAGCTGCGAAGTCGGTGATTTTTTTCTATATTTGGCGGTGTATTTGCAGAGGAAATCTTCTTATGATCTAAATAAATGAGATGATATTCTCGGGCAGGGTATTCTTTATTCACTGAATTTCTGTTCCACTTCAGCTCTTACGTGCGGAGAAGCTACAAGTTGAATGTGACGATGCAACAAGTGGTCCAGACTCGACTGCACTAAATAATATTAAGTCAGATGACCACAATACGTTATGGAAATAACTCTCGGTAAGGTTAAGAAAAAATTAAGGATAATCGCTTTGAGATAAATATTTCAAATGGTTATTGAGATGCCAAATAATGAATTTCTTGTTCACCAGAATTTTCTAAAGATTCAGTTACATTAGTAATGTGTTGCTATCACCCCTGCAATACCAAACACTCCGGTTTCCTGGCTGTTTGCCCGTCATAGGTGGCGACCAGTAAGATTAGGTTCAGTGAGCTTGAAAACCGGTAGGGGTGTGGAAGTGCGGGGCTGTGAGGCAACACATTACTTTGGTCATCGTAAGCGCCTCGAGTGCTTGACCAAGAATCACTTTGTCATTCTGTGTTTGAACATCGTGGTTCGTTGCACGAACCCTAAGTAACAGTGGCATTCAAGTATAACTTTATTCAGTTATATTCTTTTTAATCCTATCAACCAGTTACTTACATTTATCAATCGTTCGGGTGATTCAAAAATTGTTTCATTAAATTTAGACATTTCATCAAGAAAATTTCACTTATACGAGACTCACATGTCTGATTGATCAGTGTTTATTTTGATTTTCATTGGTACGACACTGAATAGGCTCCCATCAACCGGGCTTGGTGCCACGTCATTGCAGCTTTGCAGGGGAAGTGGGCACTTCAAAAACCGGTCAAGGATATAATTTGTTTGTTTGACCAAATCGTTCTCTACCGTAATCCGCGTCAACCCATAACTGCAATTCAGAAGAGTATTGCGCACAAAGTATTCGAAAATATTCGAGACCGATCGGGAGTCCATAATCATGAAAATAAAGTTTGCAATGAATCGGTTATAGTAAGTTTTTGGTAACGTTTCGCTTCTGAACACAAAAGCTTCGTCAGACCAAGGGTGTCGGTACGAACAGTGTTCAGTTTAAATGGCATTCTCTTGACGAATCCTGAGTTCTCTAAGCTAGACAGGGGAGATCAAGATAATTGATCACACTCCCTAATTGTTTATTAAGTATACAGGTGTGAACAGCGTCTGCTGACACACTGCTTACGTAATGATGTGCGCATTAAGTGTTATGTTCGTTAATCCTTATCCGCTGCAGAACCGAACGCCAGATTGTTGAGATATCCGCCCCATCTACCTTGTTCACCGCATTTGCCCCAGCCTTAGTTATTTCAACAGCCTCATCGTGAAGTCTTTCCATGTATAATTTCACACCCCGTCTTATCACTTCGACGTTATCAAGATCTACGCTGTATCCAGTGTCTAGCACGTGTTCAGCTAGAGCAGAATCCCGAATCAGTGATTGATATTCACTGGGATTGCGGGGTTGCTTTCCCACTCGTTTCCTGTGTTCGTTTACCCTAGTGCAAAGTTCTCTAGACGTTTGCCCAATGTAAAAACCCGCGCAACCCTTGCATTTGATTCTGTAGATGCAGTTTGTCGCACAACCTAAAGGAGTCATATCTTTGAGATGCATTAATACGGACCGGAGAGTTCTACCTCCCTTACATGTTACTCTAATACCTGCGTTATTCAAGATTCGACTTATTCCTTCCTTGGTCTGACGAAGCTTCTGTGTTCATGAGCGAAACGTTACCAAAAACTTGCTATAACCGATTCATTGCAAACTTTATTTTCAGTATTGCGCACACTTTTCACAGGCGTCGCCACTAGGAGCCCAACTCTTGCAAATCCGCCTTTTCAATTTTAACCAATCAAATGTGAGTTAGTAACATGTTCCGGCAAACTATTGGTGCAAATTTGTGCAGCCATTCCGCTGGTGGCCTCCACGAATGAGACAACCAATAGGAAAATTGCCCGATGCGATGCACTCCCCTAGGTTCAGACCCTTACGATTTTATGACGTGGCTGCACTGGTTAATTACCTTATTGTAGTTGCAATGGCGAGAAATTTTGGTGATGGTGATTTTTTAAATGTTAGTGAAAAGTGTCTGAAACCGAAGTACAAGTTTTGTGATACCTAAATGGTGACAGCGTTATTTACTGCGGTCTAAATGATTTAAAATTTTACGAAATAAGCTAGCAATCGATGTTCACAAAGACGGGTAACGCTTGCCTACTATTCAGTTTGTGATCCAGATGTAAATATAACCAAACAAGGATTTGATAGCTTACAACAATACGACGTCGGTCCACGTAGTTTGTTGCTTTTTACCCATGAACTTTAAAAAAAATTATTGATCAATTATTGCGAATACTCTATATTTTTGTGGTTGTGTTCTTCATGTACTTGCTAGTAGATTAAGATTAACTCGTATTCCTAGCCACTATGTGTTAAGAGTGAAGAGTATAAATAGACTGTTTGATAAAATGTTCGGTGTTCGACAAATCTGCCGTGTTGGCTTAGGATGTGAAATAAATGGACCATGGAGCTGAGATTGTTTCGTTCCTCCAAGTGGAGCACACTTACAGTACATGATTCAAAATGTAATATCACATATATAAACGCTACCGCACAAAGTTAGTGATACAGTTTTTACGTTGCATTAGTGCTTATATTAAGAAATGCTCATAAATGTGTGTATTGTATATTATGTATTATCGTCTTTCCGTTCGCTGAGAGGTGTTTTGAAATTCCTCCGGGCTTTCGTTCATCCATGTCGTTTATCGAGAAAGATCTGTTGATATATCAATCTTCAATACTTTTCTTTTCAAAGGAATACTCCCATATTCAGCTGCTTCTAATTTTTTTAGATCAAACTCTCAACTATTTTGGGTCTTAGAACATCAGTCCAATGAGAAACACGATTGATCAGCACCCAAATTTTACATGGTTTATGATTATCAACGAGCATAAGATTTAATTTGAAACGGATACGAAGAAGGCACTTCATGATGGGCAAGTTCAAAGTTGAGTTCAACCAACCCAGTGCGTAAACAACTGTTGATCCAGTGATCAACTTGCACGTTATACGCGGTAATGAATAACAACTGTAACCTTTAATTCTAATTTTAATAGTAGGCAGCACTTTTCTTTCCCTGGGTGAGCTAATTATCTTACGTGAAAATGCACAGTCATAAACAAATCAAACATAGTGGGTGGTTTTGACAGTTACATATAATAACTCGTTACATTAAGCACGAACCGCAGTTAAAGGCATCCGAATATATGCCACAGCTTCAAGCGGCAGCTGTTGTCAGGGCAAGGTAAAGTGCTTATAATACGCCATGGTAACATGGTATTAACTAAGTCCACCCACAGGCGCATTAACTATACGGTATTTTGTCCCAATCCAGGCTTCTGTGTTTGCATGACCTTGACGTAAGCCTTTCAAACGGGTGTTTCGAGCTTTAAACCTCGTAGATGTTGTACATTTTCGCTTACCCATAATACTTCAAAATAGTGCCGTGTAAAATGAGTACCGGCAATAGTCCGGAAGATAACTGCGAAACTATGCGCTCTCGTCAGCAAGTGAAATCGTATTGTGAGGGTAGAGGTGATGATTGCGTCCGGGCAATCGATGCAAAATCACGTTTTCTGTCCCAACGTCGATTAAGTTGTCTTCACATGCCTCTAGGACACTCGATACAGCGTCAACCAAGCCCAACACTTGACGTCGTTTCACATCTACTGTTGATTGCTTCCCAATTCACCTCTGAGATGAACCTTTCCAATGTTAATCGCATTCACCCACAAATCACACAAGACAAGAGAATGCTAATTGGTGAAACCATTTATTGCCCACATGACATGGACGCTTATCTTACATTCGCACAACAGTGACTAAACATGTTTGTGCTGTTTATCATTTTGCTCTACTTTGCCAAGATTTCTCAATCAGGGGGTGAGACAGCATTCCATGGGATGCGAAATGCTTTTTCAGTTTTTTACCTTGTATTAAGTGTCGTTATGTTCGTTCATTGTCAAATTTTCGGCATAATATGTGTTCATGTAGTGACCATTTCCCTTCTGTCTCTTATAGAGAGTTCTTTTACTAATATACTTTGCATACCTTATACCTTTGTTCCAATTAACATTCTCTGTTTAATAGATGATAATCTTCAAATTTGTAATTAACCCTTAATCTCGTAAAAGAAAAGGAATGATGATATATACAGTTTGGTTTTACTTGTAGTGAAATAACTGAAGATCTGCAAACACCCCATGTCTACTTCGTAACAAATTTGAAGCCATCGAATTTGCAAGAATACTGCAACAACCGGTATTCAAGGATTTAGGGATTTATGGTTAAAAAAGTTAATACTTTACAACACCACAGGATTTCGGTATGAATAAAAACATGAAAAATACAATAGCATAAAAGCAATAGAGAATATCAAATGTAAGGCTCACGAATGATGTTCGTTTGCAAGTGCAAGTCCAATTTCGCCAGGCAAGGAGAGTCCACCACATGCTGGGGTAGGGAATTCCAAAGAAACATAGCACGTACGGCGAAAAATGTCGCCGACAATCAATACGGGAACTCGGAACGTAAAGGGATAAGGTATGTCCGCGTGTCACTTTCCCGTCACACAAATCAAGTAAGTCTTTTAGTGGATTCCTTTAGTAGCCACAATTCTATAGGTCAAAATAATGTCGCGTCGTATCCTCCTTCGGGTAAAGTCGCATAGACCCAGACGTCGCAATCTTTCGGTGTACGGAACATTGCGAAGACCCATCACTAACTTTATTGCTCTATGATAGATTTTATCGAAGAGAGCAATATTTTTTCGCAGCCAAGGAGCCCAGACCTCTACCGCATACTCCATCGTAGGGCGAAGGTAGACATTCATTATCCTTGGTAACGTTACCAGAGAGAATCTTCCGAATATTCTTCGAAGGATACCTAACAATCTGTTGGCCCGTCGATATATATTCTGGCAGTGCACTGTGCTCTTCAGGTTTCTGCTAATCCACACTCCAAGATCTTTTAATAACGAGCTCCATGCTATGTTTTCAGTTCCCAACCGATATGTCCAAGGAACATTCTTGCCAAGATGGAGCATCTTACATTTCTGTATGTTGAATGACATGTCATTCATAACCGCCCAATTCGACACGCTGTCCAAATCCAATTGTAGTTTCTCACAATCCTCTGCAGAACTTAATGGCGTCCAAATTTTCATATCATCCGCGAACAGGACCATTTTGGACGATATGAGGGGGGGTAAATCGTTTATGTACAACAGAAAGAGGAGCGGGCCTAGCACAGATCCTTGCGGGACTCCACTGGTGGTTTTGAACGTTTGGGATAGCACTCCGATAACTTTAACTCGGGCGTCGCGATCTGACAGATAATCGCACAACCATGAGAGGAGTGGTTCACATATTCCTAAACGCATCAGTTTTTGAAGAAGCAAATGATGATTGACTATGTAAAAAGATTTTGAAATGTCTAGGTAACACACGCGGATGCAATAACTTCTATCCAACTCCTTCGTCCAATAAATTATGCGATTCGAAGTGTGCAACCATTCTTTTCGAGACCCTATGTTCCATGACCTTAGCTATAACAGGTAAAAGTGTGACGGGACGATAATATTCAGCGTCAGATCGGCAGCCGTCTTTGAAGATAGGTGTTATCACGCCGGACTTCCAATCTTTTGGTACCACTCCCTTAAGCAACGAATAGTTAAACTGGCTGGAGAGCACGCACAATTTAGAGTAGTACATTGCTAGAGCATTTGCGGTTTCCAACGCTGTTTAAATGAGTTTTTCACCATTCTGGATGGGAAAAATACCTGGTTTGACTTTTGCTTTCACGTTCATGATTTTCTATAGTAACTTAGGGTTGCGTTCCATTTTTGACAGGAGCATCAATTGGTGCGCTTCCTTATCCTCTCGAATAAGCGCAGTCACTTTGTTGCGTAACATACGGAAATGTTGCCAAGAAGTAGAAGTATTGTTGACTTTATGTTGCCCCCACGCTGCTCGCTTCAGTGCTATCCACTTTTTTGTTCTGCTGCGGACAACAAAACGAAGTTCATGTACGCACCTTTTCTGAACGATCTGCGAGTTCTCGACTATCTTCACTTTCAGAAAACCTACAACTTCATTCCATTGCGAGTCAGGGCTTATGTTGTCCGCCTGAAAATGCGAAATCTGCACGAGCGATTTACTCAGGGCCAATTTATCTACCCGTCGAACCACCTCATTCGGAGCAAGCGATTGCTGAGTACTGCAAACATAGTCGAACACAAGCACTGAATGGTCACTAAGACCCAGGGAGCCTGGAATTCGATCGCTTCGATAGATTGTTCTTCCGATGTTAACACCAAATCCAAGACAGAGGGGCGGTCAGAACCTCTCCTCCGGGTGCATTCGTGAACATGGTTGTATAACGGGACTGAATCTAGTACCTCTCTAAATCGGTATTCTAGCGTTTGTTGCGAGTGATCGTCCCTGAGATAAAGGGTAGGCAGGTTAAAATCACCCATAATAAGTGTCGTTGCTTGCTGTGTGCGAGTCAAGCGCTGAAGCACTTGGATCAACCGTAGATGAAGTGGACCGGTAGACCACACCAATAATCAAACTTCACCAGACATCAGCGTTAAAGAACACCAAATTGTATACTCGAGCGTGAATTCTGTGTTGTCTATTGGATGGCAGTGGAATCGATTATGATAATAAAGAGCAACACCACCACCACTTCTCTCTCGATCGTTCCTTATCAAATTCATATTTGGAATTGATATCTCCGTTTCAATCAATTGGGAAGAATACCATGTTTCTGTAATGGCGATAATGTCAGGTGAGTAGCGCAAACATATATCGGTTAACTCAGCTAATTTGTTCGGAAGGCTTTGCGCATTTGTATATAAACATCTTATAAAGTTTGTTGTGTTCAAATCATGAAAAGTTATCAAAGGGCCGACTCGGTTAGAGTCGGAATGCTCAAGTTTTTTGGAGCTATCGCATGACATTCAGGTTGAACCTCATCACTAGGCGTTTGTGGGTCGGTACTCTCCGTTTGCTTGCTTCCGTTTATTACCCTGGAGAAGCTCAACTTGACGTTTTGGGGTAGGTTTTTTCTATTAGCTTTCCATTCACGTTTGATAGTATCAGTCATTTCGGTTGTGAAGAAGGTTGGCTTTAAAGGGCTAGGACCTTGCCCTTTATAGTTGGCAGACCGCGGTATCCTAAAAACATCCACAAGTATGGCATTTTTAATACCAATTGTTTCGGTTAGATATTTCCACTGTTTGTGGTCGTGCTCAAACTTTTCTTGAGATGGTACGCCAGCAGCATCTTCCGGAACACCTAGAATTACAATACTTCTTGGATTACTTTCTTCTCGAGATTTCTGCGACGACTTTCGCTCCCACCATGGTAAGTCTGCATGGATAGAACGTGTAGTCTCTGGAACACCTCTAAGAAGGTAAGCATTTAATATTACGTTTTCCAAGTCCTCCACAGATTGCAGCGTTATTCTTAAAAGGCGAGGATCATCCTTGTGAGGAGAATTCAGGCGGCGGTTTAATCGAACCATTGATGAGGGAGTAACTGCGCCCAATCTCATCTGACTGCAGAGTTTATACCACTCAGCTAAGTCATATTTTTGCTTATCTTCGAACAACGTTTCCTGCAACTCAGTCACGTTTGTACATATAACACTAAGGTTTACACCCGCGGATTTTGTTTTATTATTTGAGTCAGTCATTTTAGTAGTGGTTTTTCTGAGTCCTTTCTCGTTTCTCGAGGAGTCACTGATCCCAACGAACGCTTCCCCGTTTTAGTCACCATCTGCGCGGTTATCTGGGCAAATGTTGTCCTGTTCGAGTATGATGGATTTTCTACCGGCTCTTCAGCAGTAACCTCTAAGTCGGGCAACAATGGTGCCTTTATGACATTGTTTATCAATTCATTCAGTTTTGCATACTGGATTCCAGTCCATTTAGACGCGTCTCAATTTCATTATCAGGGATTTTCGCCTCCGAGAATGACGCTGTTTGTTTGGCCTTGCAAGCCTGACAAACGTAGCGAACACCGGGATAAACGTCTCCATTAATAATCGATACCAAATCCGAGGTTAGCGATTTGTCGCATTTAGCATTTCGAAAATCAATCGTAACACGTGACGGACTTCGCCTTAGGAATTCCCGACTTTTGGCAAACCGTACACATGCAGCTCGGTGCGCTTTGTATCCTTTTCGGGGTCATCCGGTCAGGGTTGTGTGCAGTACTGTTCAGCGGTGTGTGCACAGGTAGTGTTTCTGTCGAGAGATCGATAATGAAGATCGTGAGCGCGACGAAAAGCGTTGTTCACCAATAAGAGCAAAGTCAGAATTGATTCCGGCGATACACTTCGGTAGTTGATCGCACGATGTTGAATATATAATCGGTCGACGGCGAAGAATAAGATCTTTCCGATGGTGTTAATCCCTTTGAGGACTTGAAGAGTATTAGCAGGGTTGCACGCGTAGATCCAATATGGAAAAATCACGAGAAATTCGAATTTGCTGGTATTATCGCGAGTGGTATATCCAGAAAGCTGAGTTCGAGTGGAGTCCAACAAGGTATACTATATCTACGTAAGTGTAAGAACAGTATATCCTGATAATCAGGCGCTCAAAATAATGCGACCGCACGGCACGTATTGGTCCAACCAAAAAAGAGCAGGTGTTGCAGGTCACGATGCTAAAACATTAAATGCGAAAGGGATCAGCTTTGCTTCACGAGTAATCTTTCCCAAATTAGGATTTATACCTGCAAACAACCATTATTGATGGCTTTATACCACGTGAGGTATAAAGTAACCAATTCCAAGAAGCTCTTTGCAATTACAAAAGAAGTGATAAAGCCATGGAAATGACAAAGATGGTCTATAAGGGATGTGGGAGCATATAAAAATATTTTAAGGGTGCGGGGCATTAAAAAGTTTGAGAACCCCTGTGCTGTGCCAGTTGATTGACTGAGAACCGGCTCGACTCAAGCCCTCACCACGTTGATCCACGCTGAAAATTGCATATCGTTCAATAGCGGACGATGTTGTTCATTTAATCATTATACAAAGATTTATTCAAATATGATATGCGGGTAAAAAGCTATGCTTTACAAGACCCACAAAAATGTACATCGGTTCGGATGGTAAAAATATCAAAATATTGTTACAGATTATTGTCAAATGTGAAAAACATACTTGTCCATGTGGACATCTAGTGATTTATCAAAAACGTCAATGGTTCCAGATTGTACCACGTGAGTAGGTAAACTGTTCCACAATTGCACATTGCGAACGGAAAATGCATATTTGCGGCAGTTCAACCTGCTATGCTGTTGGTAAAGTTTTGATTGGTGACCACGCAGATGTGTGTTATAGGAAAGATGAAACAAACGACTGCAAGGATGATTTGTTTGATTCAGCACTGTCCAAATGAATATTAGTGCTCCTCGTTTCCGTCCGTATTGAGCCGAATGCAAATTCAATATTTTAAGTCTCATTTTGTATGGATAATTTGAAAGTCACAGGACGAGTTTTGTCGCTCTGCACTGTGGAGTTTCCAAAAGCTGAGTACCTTTTTTCCCATGCCGGTATAGCACATTCGATATGAGGACGGATGTAGGTTGAAATCAATTTACAATTCAATTCAATTCAATTTAATGGTCTAAAAAGCACATAGCTTTACAAAAACCACAGAATAATATGCGAATTACAAATAACATAGGTAGTGAAACGGGATTTGTTTGCCTATTGATCAGTTCAGGAATCACGTAAAAATACATAGAGCAGAAATTTTTTTCACCCGGTTTGATAGGGTAAATATGTATAGTTTACTTCGATGCATGGGTTCAAAGCTTCATGATGCAGAATATATTGTTTCAACGTTTGGATTGGTCGACATGAAGTTGTCCAAATTCGATTTGAATATATCCAAGTTGGGTGAATGTGCAACGTTACGGGGTAGGGAGTTCCAAGTAAAACATACACGTACAGAATAAAAATACCTTTGACAGTTCTTCCTCGAGTCGGGAATAAGTACTGTATAGTTATGACTCCGGCTTTTTCGTGGTGGTCGTCGTGTGAATAGTTAATTCAGGGGATGGTTGTGGGTATGCAGTATATTGAACATAAGAATCAAGTCGCCTCTAAGACGGCGGTAGCGAGAGTCGAAGAGATTGAGGCTTGTAATCCGATCTTCGTATTGTTTATGTTTTAAACCACGTGCGAGCTTAGTGGTCCGATGATATATTCTCTGCAAGAGGCTGATGTCCTTCTGTAGCCAGGGTGACCGAGCCTGAATCGCATACTCAATGGTTGGCCTCAAGTACGTATTAATTATTCTATGAACGGTTTGCTTCGTGAAACTCCCGAACACGCGTTTTAGAAGAAGCAGTACTCGTGACGTCTTTTCATGGACAGCTGTGGCGTTATGTGACGGTTTCAACGTGCTGCTCACCCACACACCCAAGTCCTTCTCCTTGTCAGTGCTTTCAAGAATATGGGAACCAAGGGTGTAAGAGAACTCGAAATGTCTTCCAACAGTCGATACCTTGCATTTGATGAAATTGAAAGGTAGTTCATTTCTAACTGACCAGTTATGTAAGGCATCGAGGTCCAGCTGAAGCTATCTGCAATCTTCAGTTGTGCGTACTTTTGTCCACAGCTTGATGTCATCCGCAGACAATGTTGGGGTCAAACGAACCTAGGACTCTTCTAAGGAGACCCAAGTTGCTTTCAGCTTTGCTTGCAGTGACTCAACATTGCATTGAGTTTCCTAAGTCAGATTGGATAATCACATCTAAATCTTTTTCAGAGGAGGCGGGTTTAATAACAGTACGACCTAGATAATATACTTTGCTCAACTTGCTTTTGCGCGACAATATTCTGCATTTCGAAGCATTGCGTGGCATTTCGTTGTCTGGGGACCAGGTGGAAATCATATCTAAATCTCGTTGCAGGTTCTGCGTGTCGGTTGTGGAGTTTATCTTGCGCCAAAGCTTTGCGTCATCAGCGAAAATAAGCACCGACGACTGCACTACAGTAGGCAAGTCGTTTATATATATTAAAAACAAAAGCGGTCCGAGGACTAATCCTTGGGGGACGCCAAGGGCAACTGTAATCGACTCGGATAGTACACTTTTTGACTCTCATGTTTCCAAAAATGCTATCACTCGCCTCGTTCTTGCGCAATTTTCCCGAAACCAGAATATTTTGCACTCTTGCTTTTGTCTTGTGTCCGAGGATAATGTTCTGCATATCGCCCTTGCAGATGCACCTCAAACATCTATAATATCAACTGTACAGAATCGTCCTAAGGAAACAGGAGATAATAACTAGCATTTTTTTCTCCAGTTGCCTGGTAGGAATAAATAGACGAAAACATAGTCCAGATTTCTCTCATGTAAATATACGGCACATGAGCACCAACCAGATTTTGTTGTCATATTCAAGGCCAAATGGGATGTACTACAATGTGAGTACTCACTTCCTCCATTCTCTTCGTCCCTGGCATTTTAAACAGCCACCTGACCTGAGCAAACCATCAATTGTCGCGTGCTAGTTACGTTGAAACTATCATTTCAATTGCTACTATTGTCGCACACTAGTATTACCATTTCATTCGAAGAATTGCATCAAAGACAGTCTAGTCATTTAAAACTAAGTGACAAATAGTAACATATTTGTTTGATTGCGGAATCAACGAAAAAAATTAGTTTTATAATGAACCACCGTTTTCGAATACGTAATCACAAAGTGATCAAACAGTTAAATTAATTAATTAAATTGAGATTGTTTTGATGTTGCTCATACCCACGCAATTATCCGCCACTACTACTGGTTTCCCGTTGTTTCTTAAGTGTGATTCAGTGAATGAACATCTTAGTTTGTAGTACGTAATGCAGTGTTTGCATCATAAAACACTCACGAACGCGCTGGCCATCAGTGTCTTACAAGTTCAAACATTGTCTACGCAAATATTATCTACTAATTTGACTAAAAGGATTTTCGCTGATGATGATGATCTCAAACAGCATAAACCTGGCCCTGCGGCGTAAGTGCAGGGAATGAGAGCACCACCACCACAATAGCATATTTGCTACAGTGAGACAACCAAAAATGTTAAGAAAACAGCGTGAATCAGCGATGCCAAAGGAACGATCGCGTGGTTAAATAGAACCACTCACACGACTGTTAGGATGATCCACGTGACGTAATACTATGGTCACCCACTAAGTCAATCAGCTGATTCGTTCACGTGACGGCTGTCACTTGATTAAGGGAACCGAATAGTCCATCAGACGTGAGCTCGTGACAGAACAGGAAAATAGATGAACAAAATGGTGTTATTTGTGGCGGGTTGTTTTTCAAAAAAATGATTAAGATTCGTCAAACTCTTTCAAAGCAGAGAAAATGGTGTTTGGACTCATGCCGCTTATTTTTGAATGCATTCAAATGGTTGGTAAGTGTGCGATCATGGGGGAAATGTGAGGTAATTGCTGCTACAAGAGTAAGCGCTTGCTAAATCGCGAGCCGAAGCCTCATCGGATTCAACTATCTTGCATTTTTGAATTATATTCGAGCAATTCATAACTGATTATTTACATTGTATTGATTAGTTGCATTGGATCCACCGTGTGGATAGGTCATCTAACGGTTGGCTGTGTCAATCTGATTATCAGTTGCTTCACAGTCTATTTTACCTACTTGGTTTTTCAGTGTTTGAAGGATAACTAAACCTAGTCATACTGCAGCCATCTGATCACGGGAAAAAGCTGGAATCTCGTTGTGGAATGTAAGCAACACAAATACACGGGCTATTAGCTACTCGTTCTTTGAATGTGTACAGACACTTTTCGTGTATCCTTTAATCACTCTCCCAGTGTTGCAATGTTTGCTCGCGGATGCGTGTTGAACTTCTTGCGCAACTTCCCATAGCATTGCATATTAATGAAACACAGAATCATTTCAGGACGTTCTACGCATGATTAATTTGTACAGGATTAGTGCCAGGCAAACATAGCCTACTCTTTGGTAAACTCGTGAATGTATTCGGTTATGTACTCATTTGTCCCGCTTCCCATAATTTATCACACAATCGATGCAAACGCTGTGTTCTTTAAAGATGCCGGTACTCGGTACACGAACGAACAAATTTATATCTTCTGTTCTCAGTTGATGCACTCAACTGTTACACCGTAGCTGCCATGCAAGAGATGTGATTACCAGACACTAGTATGCTAGCACAAAGGAAGGGGTTTTGATTAACCTCGACTGCATGGGGTTGGGTTTGCCGTGCGAAACAGCCTACTAAAATCAGCAGCGAGAGCGAAGGAATGTGGACTATAAATCTGAAGTGTATTACTGGTACCATTACGTTGGTCAACGTTTATGCACCGACGCTCCCTGCGACGCCAGCTGAAAAAGACGCTTTTTATCATAACCTCACAACAGTCCTCAAAAAGCGTGCCAACAAAAACTGTGTAGTGGTATCATCATAGACAGCATTACACGGGTAACAAGTATCAAAGTGCTATACAATCATGATATACTAAAATATATGGGTAAGGGTGGGATCTCAAAAGCTAGTGAACCTATAAAAGATTAGACACAGACGCACTGGGGTGAGGTACCTACACCTTGAATCAAACATGCATTCAAGCAAGTGTTGTGAACGAGTAGAGTGACATTAGCATGACAGCTTCCTTGCGCCTTTCACTGTCACGCGTCATAACAAACTTGTCTCGCAATTTCACTTGACAAGACAAGATTAATCAAACACTTCTACACAAAGCTTCGTCAGACGAAGAGTGAGTCAGGACAGGGAATATGAGTAAATAGCCAATGTATTGTGGTGCTCACATTCGCAGCACTTACACTCCACAACTGGTTTCTGGTTGTTTGTCGTCCTCAGGAGGAGACAGTAAGCTTAGTTTCAGTGAGCCTTGACGATATAGCATTCCAAAAGCGACTTGTTTTGACCTTACTGCTGAGCAAACTATAGTAAACCTAGAAGGGTCAAGTCACGTTGGTATGATAAGGATCAATGCTCGAATTGCCCATACGGTGTGTATTCTGCTTAATCTGATAAAAGTGAACACGGTCAAGGTCGGTTGACACTGTGGCTAACATCCAATATCAGTGGAACAGTGCAATCAATACAAATACAGTAATTTCACCACACAGCTTTCTGATCATATTAGTTTTAAAGGAGGTTCATTCGCGGATGATAAGTTGGTAAAAAGCTATGCTTTAAAAAAACCCACACAAATATACATCGGATCGGATCGTAAAAATGACCATAAGATACGTCTAAGGATTCTTATAGAACGCAAAAATGTACTTGTCCATATGGGCATCTAGTGTCTTTGGAACTTCATCACGGTCTCACTGTTTGCTTCTTGTGGAATCACCTACCAACTGAGCCTGCAAATGTTATCTTTCTGAGCGTTTCAAAGGTAAATATTTTCACAAGGACAACAGTATCGATCCCATATTATCCGATGACATTATTCATGTTAACTACTTTTATATTTAACCCCACGAACCCACCGTTTCACACCTCTACTACCCGTTACAATTCTTGACATGCATTAGCATATTCATAGATTTCAGGGGTAACTCTTCCGGTGATACGCCATCGATGAACAAAACACTGGGTAAACAACAAGGTTTTCGTATAGAGCGTCCAACTAGCCATGAAAAAACCATTGAGAGCATAGGCCGAGTCAATTTGTGCTGCCTCATTCAGAAGTCTATTCGCCTCATGCAAAAACACAAAACTCGTTCGATGGCCGAACGAAAATCACTAGCTTGAAAATGTTTGGTGATCGATCAACAAATTCCTCTTACAAGACAAACAAAATGAAAACCAATGGCGGAATTATTTCGCACTGATCTACCATTCCACTAGCCTAAACAACTCGCTCGTGTGCTTTCAGATTGCGTTCAAAAAGGTGACTATTAACACATTCTTGATATTTCTAACCCGGTCAATGGGATTCGAATTTTGTTCTAAACTGTAAGCGATCAAAGGAAACGGTAAGCGATGATCACGTGAATAAGATGATGCAAATTTGCAAGTGGATTCGTTAGAAAATGAGCCACAATGAAAGAATGGGGTATGCGAAAAACAAGATGGACTAAGAACAATGACAAGCACGCCCCAGGACAATAGAAAGAATCTGACGGTGTTGAAAGAAAAATCTTTAAAGAGGAACAAAGGGGAAGTTGTTTTGTATGGCACGAAAACTGCACCCCGCTAACTAAACGAGAGTACTTAGTTCACCGATTAGAGTTGAACATTAGCTGGACTTTATTCGGTTGACTTTTCGCAACAGACGAACATAACATAAAACGCCGAATGAGTGTGCGTAACGGGAATCGAGCAGAACTAATAGTGGCCAGCAGTTTTGTCGGAGCTCAAATTCACAGTATTGACACACCACCATCGGTTTATAGTTGTTTACCATCATCAGGTAGACGCAGTAAGGTTGGATTCAGTGAGACTTAAAACAGTAACAAACTGGATAAAATTGACTTGTAAGCCAATATTGACTGGTAAATTTAGACCTTGGATGACTGACCGACGCGAGACAAAGTTAACCGAGCAAACCGATGGAATTGACCAATTTTAGATGGTCAAACCTCTACGGATTTTTATAGCCATTTGTGTTTGTGAAGGTGTGATTTCGAGTGTTTCAACACATGAAAACACTCTTACATAATGAACCGTCTTAATATGATCGTCTATGCCGGTCTCATTAAACAGCGGTTTCACCGTTTCAGCCCGATAATGATAAAACGCTTACCGAGAAAAACCCAATACTAGTAGACACCGTAGAATGAGTGCAATTATCGCCGAAAAGCCAGTAGCGTAACTGATAAAAAGTGAGCAATATCAAGAAATTAGGCGGGATTGTCCACACTAAAAAATAAAGCCCGATAGCCATCTGGTACTTGCATTGATAACGCCGAAATTATTTTAGCAAAACAAAAAAGATTAAACGATCCGACTGCATGATCAAAGCTACGGTTGAACGATAAGGCTCGGCGAGTAAGAAAGGTTTGTTATAAAACCAGATAAACCTATCGGCAAAGACGCGAACAAAATGACTTGACCAGGAGAATATCATTTGTTTGTCATGCCAGATTATCGTATTGTACATTTGGATAAAATTTCGTAGTGGTATCAGTCTCCCATATTACGAAAAATTTGTTGGTTTGATAACTTCGTTGGCCCGAACCAATCATAGCACCAAACAAGTTCATCATTATGCAAGGGGGTTGCTTGCAGACAGTACGATACAGCTTTACGACGGAGTGGTATGTACGCATGTAGGAAATCACCAGCTTAGCGAGATGCAAAGTGCCGCACATAATCATCGACTGCATGGTACCGGAAATACAGTCATGTTGAGAGCACAGAATGAAAAGAGAAGGGACATTATCTATTAGACGCTAGTGTGGTCTCAGCCTCAGCCAACGACCGAAGGCAATCAATTTTACGTGATGTACGGCACAAGCGCACATCCATCAACCCAACGAGCGGATGTAGAAAACAAACTGACCTTTTGACCCAAAAATACCGCCCGTTCGAGTTTCCTTAAAGGTGGGAAACCAGTCTCAACGTTAAGTATGTATAGAGACAAATTTGAGCACTACCAGGAACATGCATTAACTAACCTAGAAATCGTATAAACTTTGTTGACTGATGCGGGAAAGATGATATTAATTACCTGAAAACGGTAAAATTTGTCCGCAGGAAATCCATCTCTTACAAATGGTAACCAATACAGCACATATATGTCTTTAGTTGATTTACGGGATTAGGGCAAACATGGCAGCCATCGATTTGCTGCTGACAACAAGGGAGAAGCTTGCACACACAGAACGTGGGACCAACATTAGCAATCAAGAAATCGCACCAAGAGCATTTTGAGTGGAGATCAAACCCACCTATGACGCCACATCTTTTATGAGCGATGTATACTGTCATTAGTTTTTTAGTGACATAACCCAGCGTTGCATCGAACGACCTCATTAGACAAAAGCCTGATACTCTAGAGTACAAGGCCAAACTTCATACAACAATGTGCGTTTAACCATACTTAATCCACAACAATTCGTCATTTGCACGCACGAATCGGGTGAAAAGGTGTGCCTTTCGGCAAACGGTGAGGGCAAGATAAGTGATAATGGAGTGATATAATACACATCAAAATAGAACTAAGGCTACCACGAGTCGAACAAATTTGGCATTGAGAATTAAACAAACTGAAACCGAGTACACAAGCTCTGAGCAGCGTCCATCTAGGATTAAACCATGTCATGTGATGGAGAAATTTGATTGAATAACACAAAAGACGTAAAATTAAAAAGCAAGGTAGGTGAAAAGGGTACAATAAGTTAAATAAGATCTTACTCAGCAAATGTTATACTGAAGAAATGTAAGATTGAATGTTGATCAGAAATTTATGAATCATTCAGAACTTCTGGTCTACACAGTAAAGAAAACGCTAAAAGAGTGCTATCATGAAAACGAACAGTCTGATCACTCGCTAGCTTTCCTTTAAACCATGCGACAAATTAAGAGTGTGATGATGATGTGAAACCACAAGCCTGATTCAGGCAAGGTGCCGCACAGCCAGAGACTGCACGTGGGCTGAATACTGTCAGGTTGCCCAGGCCTAGACAGATATGACAAAAGAAATAGAAATGATAGTAAGACTCCAGCGTGTTTCAGCATGGAACTCACTACCGGTGGCCAATCAATTTAGCACGATGTTAGCCGCACAGCACAGAAATAATGCACGATTGCACATCAGTGCAGTCTCTGACTGTGATCAGGCTTGTGCTTTCATACCATGATCGACACCGACCGAAGAAGTCCGGCTACTACGCGAATGGCTTTTATGTGGAATTAAGAGTGTATGATTGTGTGTTCATACACAAGCATGGCCAGTCAGCCTAATGAACCGGAAAAAACCACGGCGGATTACATGTAGCTCATCTGATCCGAGTGATCATTCGAATAAACAACGTCTAACGCGTTTGTACACGAGATTCAAAACAATATTACCAATCGAAAAACAACGTGAACTATATTGCGACAACCAATAAACAAATGTATTTTTGAGAAAGCATCGTATTACTTACGAGTAGCATCGAAACATAATGACTTGAGGAGGATCTACAATCGAAACAGCCGGATCAGAAGTCATATCAAGCACTGGAATAAAACTTTCTGTGAGAAGACAACCAACATGCAGACTCGACCAGAACTGACACGGTCAGATTCAGTCTTCAACAAGATTCGAACGTGTGGAATAGAAGCTAAAGGCTTTTCTACAAGGCTTTACCAGGATGAAATGAGTTAACAAGGAAATCAAAATAAACCCTACCCCCTACCACCTATTTCACAAAAATCGCGAATTTTGCAAAAAATCGGTGTGGTCAGAAATCTGTACAATGATTGACCGGATCAATCCTCGATGGAACGTAGTGAATTCAAAATGGCTTGAGTCTTTTGCTTGCGAGCTTCATCGCTGCAAAAAGAATGAAAGCAGATATTGTGTAAGAAACGGAAGGAAGCATTTAAATTGTCCCGAAATTACACAGTGAACATACCTGGCCTTGGTTTCCTTGAGTTGATGAACAGCGAGGAATTGACCATCGCGTCGAATTTCACGCATCGCGCCGCGTTTTTCTTTAGACAGTTTGCGTTGCAACAATCGCTTGACATTTGTTTTCTTCGGGTGGCGAGCATCAAGCCTGAATCAAGTATAAATAAGAATAATAATGAAACCAACCACAATGTCTTTGAGGAGAATGGGCGCATGACTTGGGATAGGTAGTAAACGCAGTTGTCGAAATTACACAATACCAGTAAAGATAACAGGCAAATGTATGTATGTATGAAAGCACAAGCTTGATCCAGGCAAAGTGCCGCACAGTCATAAACTGCACGTGGGCTAAGATACTGTCAGGTTGCCCAGGCAAATGAAACAACCCAAACACACAAAAGCGCCCTAAACAACATATTGCCACGTGAGTACAATCCAGTATAGAGAATTTGCAAAAAAGGGTAGGTAGAAAAAGACTTTCGGGGCGTTATAATCACCGAGCCACGACAGACCTTCGCAATAACCTCACTAATAAGCGAACTAGATTTCCAAAGCACTACAACACAATGACTGCAACTAAAATACTATTGCACACCGTATTGGGACACATTCCTCAATGTCACTGATCATTGTGAATCAAATGGAGCCCAACTCGGAAGTTATGCACCAAAGCTCTTAAACATTTTCACTGTCGAGGCTATTTAGTTGTCCCTATGAAGCCGCTCGAAACCATGTGGGGGAAGCAAAAATGTTGCGGCAACAGGATCGAGAGACATAGACAATAGGTGGACAATGGTCATATTGTGCATTGATATCGCACATGGCAGCAATTAACACGATCAAATAGGTACGTGCATGAAGTATGGGTTACGGGTAGGTAAGTAACCGCGATCAACTGATTGATATGTATAAAATCACAAGCCGTGAGGCAAGCAAAGCGCTGCACAACAGTATACAATGCATATGGCAATTACGAAGTTTTGAAGAACGGTCCGTTAACATGAAGATGCCACTTACCGATCATCGAACCTAGGCTCTAGCTGTGGCAACAAGCCAATTTTCTTTAACGTCCGCACCGTTTCCGTTGTGGTTTGTTCCGCATTCAACACATTCAAGCGCATAGTGGACAAAAGATGCTTGGGAGTGGGCGCTTCGGCACACCTGACGATTGACGTAATAATCTCTTCAAGTAGACCACGCATCTTGGCAGTGAAGCAAGAGGTATCGACCGCACGACAAGCATCGAGCATCGGTTGGAAAACAAACGCGCAAACACAACGGGGTAAAAATCGCTCGAACAGGGTGACAGCTTGCAAGGAAAGACTAAGTAGTCGGTTGATGGCGCTCAAATGTACCGCTGTACGATCCTCTGCAGGAATTGTCGATGAAGGTTCAGCGAAAGCTAAGTTCAACGAAGGAGGATCGACAAGTCTGAAAAGGCGATAAAATAGAACGAGACGGTAATCTAGGTTGACAGTATTTGTGTGAATAATGCAACAACAAATAGAAACATGTTGATTCAAAGAGAATACCCAATGGAAACGAAACATTAGTTTTAACTCCGCCACAGTGAATAACGACTATCGATGAACTGTTACAAAGAAGTGATAAAAAACTACTGATGACATATAACCACTAGAATTTAAGCACTGCAACATCAAATCCTCGTGTACGGATGTGTAATCTTGTAGTACTTCAGTGCCGAGCTGTTAACACCGTGCTAAATTGATTTGCCACCGGCACCGAGCTGCACGCGGAAACACGCTGTAGTCTTATTGTCACTTTCTCTTTCTTATATCTATCTAGGCCTGGGCAACCTGACAATAACTTAGCCTACGTACAGTCTTTGACGGTGCTGCACTTTGCCTGGATAAGGCTAGTAAGTTCCGACGTACCTACCGTGTGAATTTCATAATGTTGTTCGCAAGACGTAATCGAGAATAACAGACTCTTGAATTCACATCCATCAAGTTGAATCAGATCAAATTCTCATAGATCTTTCGTTAGGCGGGCAACGACAAGCCTTTGACAGATCAACTTGCGTGGTCTTGCTACATAGTAGAGCTGCATTCGAGTCCATCATAGCGCACTCTCGTTGAATCGTTAGTGCAGTTGCAGAACGTCTTAAAACGAGCTGGTTGTGAAAGGATCATTTGACTAAACTCCCAGCAGAATTTAAGCATACACACGATCGGGCAAAGGGGTCCGGTAAAGCTGCTTCTTAATTTTAAGGTTGCGTCCCCACAATGAGCGAATAACCAAACGCAAACTGCCAGCCTTTACACGGTACACATAGTGTGACCTCATTTTGCCCTCTAATATCCTAAACACCGAAAGTCACACGATAACGGGTGAAAAGCTGACGTGTTTTTATTTTTGTTTCACTTGCAATGTTTTATCGTGAGAAATGACACGATCAACTTCTCGTGTGAATTTCGTGTCGACAGTCGATGTCGAACAATGTATGAAAGCACAAGCCTGATCCAGGCAAAGTGCACACAGTCACAGAGTGCACGTGGGGTAGGGGGTGTTAGCCGCACAGCACAAAAGTACTGCACGATTGTACATCCGTGCAAATATTGAACCATACATGAAATGATCATTTTTATTTAACTCATAGATGTTCTAAAGTATATTATGCTACACGCTCTACATTTCTGTGATATTTGTTGAGTTGATTGCTTTTTCTAACTTAAAATTTATGAAATTTTGTGATCAATAATGATTAAAAGGAAAGGATGAAAGGTCAACGATACGCATAATCCTAAGGACAATTGAGTTTACAGAAGACTAAACAAAATTCGACGACTTTTAGGAGAGTGCATACAAAAAGGTCAGAAGCAGCTCAACAAAAGGGTTACCTGGCATATTCAAGGTTGAGTGTATAGAAATTGGAAAGATGTTAACAACATGATACGATGGATTCGGCCGAGAGAATAAATTGCAAGTAAATCAAACGACACCGGGATCAAGGGGCGGCGTTAATAACACAGCACCATCATATATAAGACTAGTCAGAAAGCATTTGAACGATATTTATTGTGTCAAACGGCCGTTAACTATCAGGTTGTATTATGGTTCAATAATTTATGGTCTACAGCTGCACAACGACACAGGATAAAAAGGACAACAAATATAAAAATTTGGTCCGCGGGAAGATCGACGGATTTTGTAGGTAAAAATGTCATGTATAGTCTCGGTATGATAAAAATATTAGTTAGGATAAATATCGTGTGAAGTTGCTTAATTAAGTTAAATATATGGGTTGTAGGGTGGAATTACTAATCATAAACATATCCAGTTTATTTCTGATGATTGTACAAACGCGCACCGAATAGAAGAGCCAAGCATTTTGGTTGCTCTGCGATAAATTCTCTGGAGCAGCTTCATGTCCCTTCGTAGCCATGGTGCCCAAGCCTGCACTGCGTAATCAAACATTGGGTGTGTATACGTATTTAGGAGCAGGGGAAATGTTTCGAGTAAAAAAACGTTTAGAGATACGTCGAAGCATAACTAGCATGCGGCTAGCTCGGTTTCACACGGCTTCGCATTGCAAGCTGTCCTTCAGACTTCCACTGATCCAAACGCCGAGATTCTTTTCTTCTGTAGTCCATTCCAGTTTTTGGGATCCAAGGTTGTAGAAGAATAAAAAACTCTACCGATCTGCAACATTTTGCACATTCTGACATTAAATGGAAGCATGTTCCTCTCTGACCAAGTGTTCCATATATCCAAATCGCTCTATAAGCGCAAACAGTCCATGCTTGATTTGATTCCAACCAAAAATTACATCCTCCTCCAAAAGAACCATCTTGGCCGGCAGGATTTTCAGGTTATTGGTGAATACGAAAAAGAGAAACGGCCCAAGTATCACATCCTGTGCGACATCGTTAATGGTTACGATGTCCTAGCGATACGATGTCTAGTGATACGTACTGTCGCCTTACGATCGAGGAGGTAGCTTCTCAGCCAGGTAAGAAGGCTCCCATTAGTGCCATCCTCCTACAGCTTGTTCGGGAGCATAGAATGATTCGGACGATCAAACGCCTTCGATTTGTCCAAGTAACACACATGCACGCTACTACCTGCACCCAGTCATTCATTGTCTTTATTAGCTTAGAGAAACAAGAAGGAGACTCACAAAATCCGTGTTGCTCTCTGGACAACACGTTCTGGGTTTCAGGATGACTCACGATCCTGTTGTACACGATCAGGAGTATAACAGGTCGGTAATTTGCTCGGTCAGAAAGAGGGCCACCTTTGTAGATGGGCGTTATGATTCCTCTCTTTAAGTCAGTTAGCACAACACTCTCCCTCAAATAGCGATTAAATAGATCATACAGTGGTTCACAGTTGAATGTTGAATGAGAAGGCATAATATTTCTGAACAAATGGATTTTAAAAAGCACAATTCAGTACGATAAGCCACACAAAACTAGAAAGAGTGAGGATCCAAATAGAATCGGCCAAGCACCAAACTGAGACAGCCATATGGGAGCATTAACGCAGTCATTTCTAGATACCAAGTACAACTAAGCAACGTCAACGAATACACTAAAATAGGTCTACTGAAAAACAGAAACATGTAATTCGCACACCGACGTACTCTTTGCCCAGTTTCAGATGAGGACCAGCAACGAAAAAAGCCAAGTTGCCGTGATTTTCACCGCTGGTCTGCATACCGGCTGCCATTTTCCATAGTTTAACGAGGGCCATGGCGATTTCAGGTACCAAAAGACCGGTGCTTTTCAAAGAACAGCTAGAATTCTCACCACTCAGCTTGGTGGCTCTTGATTGACAATGCTCGAGTAACAATTGCAGCAAAAGTAGCAGATGAACTACATCGTTCAAAGAGCGAGGATTCACGTGGCTAAATTTTTCCGCAATGTAGATGAGGCTATGTTTTTCATGTTCGGGCATTTGGAGCAGGAGACGCAGCAAGTTTCCCTGGGGTTACAACAACATGTAAAGTTAAGAAAATTAAGTAAAGAAATAAAGAGTAAGCGAGAAAACTCGGAATGAAAAGGAGACGAATAAAGTAAACCTCATTTTTTTGAAAATTGTTGGAGCAGTAGAAATACACGGTACAGTTTCGATTACCTATCTTAGGATTTATGACAACACTAAAAGGATTTCGTTCGGCGATGCAACTGCTGCAACGAGTGAAAGTTTTGGGTAGTGAGACGTTTAAAAAGATCACTTTTTATCTCGAAAGCATGCTGGCAACATTTTGCTGAACAGTATTTACTATTTTTGTTGATGAAATACTTGGTGGTACTCTCAATTTTCGAAGCACAGCAGCCATGACAACTAAATGGAGCGCGTGATGGTTAAGCATGCGGTCAGAGTTCTTTTTAGCGTAAGCAGAAACTCTTACTTTTTAATTATTAGAAGATCGTGAAACAGGTGATCTAAATCAACAAAACAAAATGTTAATCCTGGAATACATGAATTACAAATACTAGCGACTGGAATATCATCGATTGAAAACAACGACACGGAATGAAACTCACCACGCTTTTTTCGGGCTTATAGACATTGACCGATTGACGGGAATCATCAAGATTAACAGAAATGGAACTGCAAGAGAGGGGACGGATTAATCAAAGCATTAATATTAAAAGTATCTACAGCCAGTTGCAACAGTTGATTGTGTTTCGGCCAGTACAAACGTGAGAAAAAAGGCGAGGTTCATATTCATCCATCTGGATGGGTTTGGACAGAAATCTCATAGAGCATGGAAAGCAGCACTGTCGCATATCTATCTATTTAACTTACCGAAAATGGGTCAGAATGCAAACGTTTTAACGGCTTACAACGGACGTGGTTTACGTGAAGACAATCAGTTCCACGCCGACTGTATGCAAAATCGGTGAATTTAAGGTTTCCCGGCCTAGACAGCTTTGCAAGTAAGCGAAAACGCCAGCTCAGTACTGGCGACGAGCAATGCAACACACTTATTCGTGAAGTAAGGAAAGCTGACCGTTTAGGTGTCCGAGGACACTAAAACTATATGTTATTTGGTGCTCATCGCCATTCCCTTCACACACTCCACTAAACGTTTCTGAGGTTGCCGCCATAAGGTGGAGACAGTAAGATCAGGTTCAGTGAGCCTTGAAACAGCGGTAAACAAAGTTAAACTTGTATGCCACTGTTATATAGGGTTCTTAGGGCTTCGAGCGCTTGGCCAGGAATCGCTTTGTGATTCTGTATTTGAACATCGTGGTTCTTTGTAAGAACCCTATATAAGAGCGGCATACAAGTTTAACTTTGTTGACTTAAACTATAGTTAAGCAAACATCCATACAAAAATTATCGAAAAGTTTGCTCCGTATTGAAAACGTGTTCAGTAAATAAAGTTCGACTTTGAAGCAACTATTAAATATTAAATAAATTCCTACAATAAACCATGGTGTTCAAATACAGAATCGCAAAGTAAACCCTGGTTAGGCCATCAAGACCCTCATAGAGGACCAATAACATAGTGTTACAGCTTGCGGGATGTGAGCAACACTATACATTGTTTAACAGATGCTATAAAAGCTGTTCGGATAAATGAATAACAAAATGCGAAATACGATTGATAAATACCTACGATTGATCAGAAATATCGATAGCCGATTGTAGTTTAATGAGCTGCTTTTCCACATCAGTTCCGGTAGACTTAAAATCAGCCGGGGGAATTCTTTTATCATCAGTCAATTGCCCGAGTAGAGCACAGACAAGCTTTTGATTTGTAGCAGCCTTCCTGCTCACCTAGAAACGCAAGTTGTAAATAAACGCAAGTGGCCTACTTTTTTCGGTTTCAACGAAGTCAAGTTGGTTAACATAAACCGTATTTTCTGTGACCAGCCAACATCGGCCTGCTTGACTCGATCCCGTTGTTCTTCATTTTCCTCTATTCGTTTCAACTTTTGAAGCTTAGATAAAGCGATTGTCTCTGCCAATGCATCTTTAAAGTCCTTGGAGTTGGATCCAGTAGTGAAAAACTGTTTATCAACAATATCACCTGAAAATAAGTAAATAAAGCGTGACTCGAACCTGGAATGCCGGTGTCAGCATCTTCATCCAACCTGAAAAGTTCAGCTCTTCTACCATCAACATCACTGAAGGCAGCGATATTTAAAGGATCTGTAGCATCAACCTCGTAGCCAACTTCGTCCATTCGTCTCTAAAAATGTTGATTATGGAACGAAACAATTACAAGCTTTTCCACAATATGTCGCTGCAGAGATTTCTCAGCATCAGTTTTCTTTCGATCCCGAGAACCAAATCGAGCATCAACCACACCACCAACTTTCCCCACACGACGGAGTTGTTTACTTAAAATAACATCGCGCTTATTCACAGATTTCTTATCAAGAACGACAGAGGTCTTGTTTTTGACTTTCATACTGTAATATTCGTTTGACAACCTGCAATACGGTAAAATAATTATAATCATATCAATGGTGACCAACGAGATGGAAACGAGCGTCAAACGAAAACGTTTTTAAACATAAAAACACAACAATATTTAAAACAAGATCAAGAAAGTGACTGATCCCTGACCACCACTGGGCAAGTAGAGTAAGTGGCAGTCCGTGCTTATTCGGGTGGCACTTTTCATTTTTAAATGATTGTGTAA
>JACCGJ010022514.1:0-27144 GCA_013407085.1 Atriophallophorus winterbourni
AGAGGGGCAATAGAACCTCAGCTTTTCTGCAAGTGAGGGTTGAACGTAGTCGAAAGAGTTCCCTCCTGGCCCTTTGAGCTGCAGCAGCACATTGGTCAGCCCACTTAATGTTTGCGGAGACTACGATTCCTAGGTCCTTAGTAGACTTTACCCTACGGAACTCCGTGTGAGCTGAGGGCGTAGACACAATCATGTTGCCTGCTAGTGTATAGAGCAAGTGACTCTTATATAGGGGTAAGGGAAGTTCCCAGGCGGTAATTTTTGACCGCCGAGGAAGCTCCTCCCTTATGGATGAGCACAAGAACGGCTGTTTACCAATCCAAAAGAAGGGTACCCTGACTGAGGGATGATGTGAAAAGATCTGTGATCGACACAGCTAATATAGGCGCTAGCAGTCTGATCATTCGTGGATGGATGCTATCGGGCCCTGCCGACTTGTTGTAAGCTAGGCTAGCCAATATATTCTCGACATTGTGTACCTCGAATGTAAGGTCGGTGCAGAGGGGGCGATCAGTGAGTACACATTGAAGTGATGGCGCAGAGGCGTTCGAATTATAATCTCGGCGTTGTGCGCCTTAAAAATGCGAGAAAAATAATTCAGCCTTTTCAGTGCTTGCAATGATGGCTGAGCCATCGTCCCTTTTTAAGTTACATACACCTTTTTGTGTTGATCCTTTAGATTAAATTTAGCTCTAGTAACGTTTTGGATGAATATGGGCCTCTTGAGCGAGTATCATTTCGAAAAAAATCTTTGCTGCACGTATCTTGGAAACAGCTATGTTTCGCGCTTCTTTGTAACGGGCCCAAATCCCACATGAGTGAGTAAGCTTATAACGCCTCCATTTTGCGTCGCGGTGACGTACGCTACAGGAAACTGAGGCTGACCACCATTGAGGTTTAGCTTTTTGCGAACGAGTAAGAGAGGAGCTAATCGATCCTGAAGTTCAAGGATATTTTTCTTGATCTGCCCCCACATCCCATCCACATGGTCAATGTTTTGCCAATGGAGTAGCGCGGCTGCCTGTAATAGGGAAGCAGGGTCGATCCTATGGAAGCTTCGATTCATCTTAAGTGGGGGTTTACCAAATGACAGAAGTAACTCGCGGGCTAACACTACGTGGTCGCTTTATCCAAGTGGTGGAAGTAAGACCAAATTTTGTATACCGCTTTAAGAAGTTGATATAACTAGGTCAAGAATTGACGGAAACTGACCCTCTCTGAATCTAGTTGTTTCGTTTACGTGTTATTGAAGTGCATTGGGGTGTAGTCAGTTAAGAAAATCGTTCGCATTTCCTGTAGCATGCGAGGTTTGGTACTCGCAGTTTATTTCGTGTAGATTAAAATCGCCGAAGATTACAACACGTGGTGCTAGGGCTAAAAGAGACGGAAGCTTAATTTGCAAAAGAGCATCTACTTCCAAACTACTGTTTGGTGTACGGTACACGCAGCCTACCACTATAAGTGTGCATCCATGCAAGAGCAGTGCAGATATTATCTAAACATTCGTTGTAGAAAAAGAAATATTTTTTTTCGAAAAGAATTGCATTATCAATAAGGAGCACCGACTCTCCTGTTAGCTTACCAAGAGTTCGATCGCTTCTTACGGCGCTAAACCTATCTGCGATTAAAGCTGGTATGTGGTCATCATGAGACAACCATGATTCTGTGACACCCACAATTTTGTAGTGGGTGTTGTCAACTCTACAGAGGAGTTCAGCCCATTTATTTCTAATGCTACAAGCGTTTGTATAGAACAGAAGAGCATTATCATGTGGGGCCAGACTCCAAATGTTATGGCTACCTAAGTGCTCTTTGTCCTCGGGGGTAATACCCGAGGCTGCTTCGCGTTTTTTGAAGGCTGCAATTTATCAGGACATAAAGCATTCGTTTTTGAAACGGATGACAACTCCTGGCATACATTTTCATCTTCGTGGTCCGTGTCACTGCAAATCAACCACGATTCATCCTCTAAAGGACGTGGCTCGGCGGTGGCGCTCTTCAATTCTGGAGTATAATTTTCTTGTGTTAGCGTCATCGTCACACTATTATCGTTTACTAAGTTTCGCCTCAGGAGCGAATACGGTGAGCTACGGTTAACATCTAACTTCGACTTTCTAGCTCTAATTGGGCAAGAAGTTTTTTTGTGTAGCGGGGTGTCAGTTTGTACGATGCACTTACCCTCAACGAGGTTGTTGTTTCTCAGCTTTTGGAAGAACGTAGTCGCGATCGCATTGCTTTGTGAATTAGACTACAATTGGCCGCGGCGATCCGGTAGATGCGTCGTTTGGGCTAACCCTCCATTTGCTAACCCAATTAACTCGCTTCAGCGTAGTAGTCGGGCGCATGCCTGAAGTACGGAGTAGGTGGATAACCTTTATGCGATCACCTTCCTTACTAGCTTTTAAGTTTCGGATGAAAGGCTCAACATTCGTCAACATTGAGACATTTTTGGACCGTGTTCAACTAATTTGTTTTTTACCTTACAGCTCAGCAGCCACTTTTACCAAATTGTGGAATTCCCGGGCAAATGCACGGACATCCTTTGTGGGGCTAGTGTAAACACCTAAATTTGCTTTAACCTGCTTCCGGGGAGCGTTTGCAGGATAGGAAGATGGCGAACGTTTCCCCTTCTCTGGTCTCAAATGACTAGTATTCTGGCTGGAGGTAGACAGGAACACAGACATAGCTACTCCAGCAAATGTTCTATGCTTCGGAGACGGACGTGAAGGATAACGCCTACGTTTCTCGAGAAGCTTATGCTCCTCGACCAAAATTCCTACGGACTCCATGCAGGTAGCACATAGCCATGTAATCCATCGAAGTGCTGCACAAACCTTAAATTTGGCTGGCGACAGTCCAGAGCAATTGGGATGTGCACAACGCAGGCACACGTCGCTTTCTATACCTTTATAAAACCTTTTTGTTGCAGCTAGAGCAGAGGCAAAGACAAGCATTTTGAATCATTCTGCACATTTAATTGAAGAACTAACAAAATTAATAAATTTCAAAAATTTGATTACCATGGATACAAAATAGTAAATAATCAAGTTCAAGTTCAAGTTGCACAGTGCTGAAGGTGGCTAAAAGCCGATCACGCTCTTAGATTTCCTTCGACGGTATGCGGTGCCCAGCTCGGTATTTATAGCAAAGAAGTTGTTCATGAGAACGCCGCTTAAATCCTTCAAGATCCTTAAGGTTTCAATTAAGTCTCCCTCAAACGACGCGTAAGTGAGAAAAGTTCTAGGGACTTTGGGCGTGTAGATTAAGGTTCCCCTCTTTGACTCTCAATCATGCGAGTTGCAAGACGCTGTACGCTCTCGAGTCGAACGATGTCCTTCATGTAGTAAGGGCACTATGCCTAGACACAATATTCTAAATGCGTCCGAACAAATGCCTTGTAAACTGGCAGGAATACATGGGCATTCTGCTGGACAGCAAGGACCAAAGCCGGAGAAGCACTTTGCGAGCACGTTCAGCTGCAGCTGCGCATTACTCCTTCTATTTAAAATCAGCCCTAACCAGTACTCCCAAATTCTTAACACACTGCGTGACGTTAACACTGAGAGAATTTCCCGACAAATGGACTGAAATTTTATAAACCAGTGCTGACTTCAGTATTAGTTACAGTATCAGTATCACCGGTCGATAGTAGACCAAGTCAAAGTGAGTGCACTTATTATTTCGGATGTATCCTACTAAACACGCGCCACGATCAGGATTGTTTCAGATAATTTTAGTTTAGTCTACAAATGACAGTTATTGACTAACGAGCCAACCGAGCGTCCAGAATTTCTTTTGTGGGAAACTGCAGAGAACCATCCACCACAGCCAAAGCATGTTTTATCTTCTATCCATCTGAAATCTCCAACGATTGCGATGCCTAATGATTATCTGTGATGTTTATATGGAGCAACTCGTTATAAATGTTGGAAAACAAAAAGGTATTTTCGTTTTAGCAACACGATGAGAGGTCTGTTATAGAAGAATTGTGGATAGAGAACAAAAATGCTAGCATTTTTTATCTTCACAGAATATAGCTAGTGAAGTTGACCTATCTTATAATGGCGGGAGCATTTTGGACATAACTTAAACAACTTGCGCTCCAGACCCTGTTCGAAACTTGCGGAGGAACTGCAGGATATAAGTTCTTTTAAAAGACTGTTTCCAAAAATTACCTCCTGGAGTCCTGTGGACATCGCTTCTTAGCAAGTTTAGGTGAATGACACCAGGTGGCTTGCCCCGGACTTATGGTGAAGAAGTCGTTTATTTGGACGCCACTTAGGCCCTTCAAGGTGTTGAATATTCAAATTAAGCGACATTGTAAATGACCGCGTCTAAGGAAAGAAATATCTTAAATATTTGAATGTGTTGACTAAGGTTTTCATTTCTAACTCTCAATCATGCGAGTTACAAGACAACGTACGTTTTCAGGTACCATGATTGGACACTGTATTCTAGATTAGGCCAAAATAATTCCTTATACCGTGATTAGGTTAAATCAATCCATATTCACAATAGTGCTGATTTCAATCAAAAAATTCCTTCGGTGCACGCTGAGCTGCAGTCTCAGATTTGTCCCCCTCACTTAAAGTTAGTCCTATCAAGTATTAGCGTTCCCTCGATAAACTCTACTGCATTAACTCAGTGAAAATTACCCGACACGTGAACCGAAATCTTATCAACTAGTGCTGGTGAGAGTTAACTCTAAATCATTTTCAGTGACGGATGCCAGTTATATGTCCAGTTTATGACCAGCTTAAGGTCTTCATCCGTTGAACCGATTAACTTAACTACATGAACGGGAATGAAACACTTAGACCTCAACGTTAACGAGGAGTCAACACTGTAAATCAGGAATAGAAGGGCACCGAGTAACAAACCTTGAAATACTTCACTTATCCCGTCGATTTTGGGTAGATAATTTGGATCCAACCCAAAATCTGAATGTCTTATCTCTAAGGAATTCTTTTATACAAGCAAGTAGGTTACAACATATGCATTTTGCAGATAGCTCGATCTTCAGGAGGCTGCGATAGACGGAATCGAACACTTTCCAAAAATATAGGTAGAGGTTTTCGACTGCCTTCCATTATTCCAAACTTTTAAATGCAGAATTAAGAGGAACTAAGAAGGTTTTTCGAGCAATATCTAACAATAAAAAATCCATGTTGAGTTACAATCAGTAGAGAATAAATAATGATGCACACAGATTTTGTAACGCAACAGTTCTCCCAATACATTCGCGACGATATTAGTTAGGCTGTTTGAGCTACAACCATCCTCGTGCATTGGTGATGCTCTATACACCACTCACAGATGCAACCAAGATTTAAAGAGATTGCAGACCGTTTTGATCAGCAACGGAACGAGATTCTTCAGCATAATAGAATGCATAAAATTCGCTCCTTCAGCTTTTTTAAGGCGAACATGGCTATGTGAAAACAAATTATCTCTGTTAAACTTAAGTTTAATTGACCGTTATTGCGCTGCGGTGGTAAGAATTTTTCATAGCTAATAATCACGGTCAGGGGCGACAAAACCAATATGGGTTGCATCCATGATGAAACATCGTACGATCGCACATTGGCTAGTTTGACGCACGATAATGAAGCCATTGTGAAAATCTTTCGGATATGAAGAGGAAGAAGAAATTGGCTTTATTCATATAAACGAATTTTTAGCAGTTACAACAATTTCACCAAATAATTTCAAACAAATAAACGAACAGGTCCCGACTAAACGATGTTTCTTTTCCGTCTTGATTGATAATTTTCACGTGTGATCCAGTTTATTAACAAATAGTGTAACCAAAAGTTTTGAGACAAAATTTTTATAACAATTCCCGGTATCTCGTAATTCGTTTAAAATTGCACGTAGAAAATTATCCATAGTTGGTACGAAAAAATGATGCATTTGGCCCCCAGCTAACGTTGAGATTTAACGAAAATGTTTAAAAAAACGTGCGGAGAAATCAATTTTATGCACGGCCGAATTGAAGGCCCCGTTAAAAATATAACATTGGCTTAACCTCTGGGGACATGCCAGTCTTTGTCTGGAAGGTTGAAACTACATATGACTAGTAAGCTGTGAACTGAGTGTAACAAAACGTTGAGCGTCTAAGTCAGTTGTTCATTCTCTTTCTACTCTGTACTCGTTGTGAAGTAGGCACAAACAATTTCGAGTGATAACATGAAGCACTTCCTGATACTCATATTAACTTGGTTGTTTTCACTAGATAGATGTTTACCAGTACCCGTAATGTGGAAACCAAACTACAGGAGAAGCGTGGCGCAACCCCTTCCCTATAATCAGGTCTATCGCATGAAATGACGACACACTTTCGCTGATGTTAATTGGTAGGTCATCTAGCGCAGCCAGACAGGTATCAGAAAGCATTATAACCATTCGGTTGGAACTTAGCGACACAAGAAGAGAGTTCAGGGCATTTATTTAATATATTGCATACATCAGTGTACAATACGGAGTCGCTGAACTTTTGTGGTTGTGAGTGAAATTCGTCTGGCATTCGTCGAAGCACCCGAGGTATGTACACGTTTTTTGCGTGGTCCCCAGATCAGGAGCATAAGGTTTGACCTTCTTTTGCGTTGATATATTGACCGTTGTCTGAAAATTGATACAGAGTTGGCGCGAAGACACATAAATACTGCAGTTCCGTCTCTAGTATCAAGCAGGGTTTGGATTGCAACTGAGTTGATTTATTTCCTGAATGCACTCCCTAATTGATATACTAGATTGGGTGAATCACATTTTAAGCGTTATCCTATGAAGTATGTAAATGTTAGAATTTTGAGTTTTTACACGCGATACTAATCCAGCTGAGCTCTCACCGTGCTGTTGAAGAGAAACTTCTTTTTCTTTTTCTAGCATCGATTTACACGCGGTGCTCCCAAAATACAATCTGGATAATCTCTTGGCGTCGTGATCGTCGAAAACTTCAAACGGATAAAGAGAAAAAACGTTTTGGCAGTGGTGCGTGCTTCACTGCAGCTTTTCATTGGAAAAAATTCTGGACGCTCGATTGGCTCGTTGGTCACTTACTATCCTGTGAAAACTGAACTGTACTGAAACAAAATATTCATTTGCATGCTTTTTCGTCATTCACTGTACTGAATTGAGCACCAATATATTGGAGACTGTTGATGGTGACTAGTGACGGAATTCCAAATTAAACTACGCCTCTTAAATTCACAATGCAACATTATTCATTTTACAACAAATATTGCCGCTTTGCTAGTATCACAGATATTCTCTTCACCTCTTTCATGTGCACGTTTACAGCACAGCTGATTCATATCTTCAAACATTTGTAGAATCCGAGTGAAAACAACTGTGCATAAAGCTGCCCCGTTTGAAGGATAAGGAGTGACGTTTTTGTTACTTCTATATATACAACAAAAGAAGTCTAACAGAGCCGCTGCCTTTTTGGAGTAAAAATTAACATTCGCCTGGCCGTTTACTAATCCGGCGCCAATATGTTATTATGACGCACCTTACCAATGTATGAAACTACATTATTCTTTGGACTCTTCTTAGCTGAATTTTTAAGTAAGGTTGGTAACTATATTTGAGCCCCCATTTTAATGTTAGTTTAGTGATTAAGGAAGTATTGTAACACGAGAGTTTCCCATTGGTTAAATAGGCAAAATATTTATTTATTTATTTGTTCATTTCGCATTGCACTACAAAAGGCCATCAAGTTCAAGATTCAAGATTCAAGATTTATTGTTGAAAAAGCAATTAAGTTTACAATAATTATAGAGTGGAACTATAGGTACAAATCAAAATTAATGGGACGATGATAAATGATTAATAGTTGGGGCGAAATTCGGAGTACAAGCTATCCTTCCTTTCCCACCATGGTACATCGGGATATATGCGGCAGTTTGAGTCGGGATCTATCTTGAGTAGGTACGCATTCAGCAGTACGTTCTCGCTATTAGCCCCGCATTTCAGTGTTACCTTGAGCAAGCGAGGTTGACCAATATGAGCTGAAGTTGAGTGGTGAGTTAGATGAGACACGTTTTCTGCGATTGCATGTTCAATTTGCATTAGGTGGCAAAGTTGAGTCCATTTCTCGATGTCGTGTTTCTGTTTGCGTACCAAAAAGTCAGATTTTTTCGAATTTAAAACATTTGGGGTTTGACTTTATGAGACTGGTACATCAGTTTTGGAGTGTACAGCTGAGGTCGTCCGCAACAGCATATATCTGTGAGAATTTCCCACTTCCATGGTCGTTTTAAATGATTCCAAAACCGGATAAACCCTGTTTTTTTTCTTTTTCGGCATACTAATAGCTTTAGTCTCAGAGTACTTCAGTGGTGGTTCCAGAATCGTACTATTTATGTGATGGTTTACATCAGTGATCACTTGCGTACTCACTTGATTTACCGATATTTCTTCCTCACGTCGAAGGCTCAACTCGAAACTGGCCATTCTAATTTGGCTTCAAAATTATCGGCGTCGTGCAAGGGTTTAGCTCTGCAACGAACACAGACATAGCAGGCGCCTGGAACCTTTTCATCATTTATTAATGCTATCGAATCAGGGGCTAAGGTACGGTCACATTTACCATGGATTTTACCCATACACAGAAAACACATTATGGCTTTACTCGCCATGGGACTCACCGGTTGGCTACATGTTCTGCACGTGACCTCGGGACAATTCGGCGTGTCGAGATTCATCCTATTAGCTTGGCCGGCAGTGACCATTTTTGCGTTCGCCGGATCCATGCCCTTAGCACTGAGGTCAAGTTGGTTCCATGTCGCTGTCACAGCTTGATCGATCGATTTTTTGTTTGCATGCGGTCGTGATGCGGTCAAACATCTTAGTAGCCTAAAGTGGGTTGTTCGGCTGAGTGGTGGGCGTTTGGTCGACAGGTCGATGTGGCTGCTTTGAAACTCGTGATTTCGTCATTTAGCAAATAATCAACTATAACTCGTTAACCAAACAAGGTAGAATATAGAAACAAGTATCAAAATGCGTACTTCGACGCGATCTTTTGTTATATCTGTGATGTGCAACTATTGGCCCAGCCGTGGGTTTGACAGAACACAACCGTAAATTAACTCGTGTATTGACCGAATGAAAGAATATCACAAAATCAGGGAGCGAATGAATATCACACAATGATCAAAAATCACAATTTGAACTCACAATCGATTTTCATTGGTGATTATTCGATAGTTCGTTCAACATCTTTGCAATGATAGCAAAAACCGTAGAATAGTTAGCGATCGGGAAAAGTTTGCGCGTGTGAGCAAACTGAGATATTTACGCCGATATGACAACTTTGCTGTTAATCAGTTGACGAGAGCAAAACGAATAAATTCCGATAGATGTGATTGAAAGTAGCACAGACTTCTTGGAATGGGATTAATCCGAGCAGATTCGTCGAAGATATGACCAGAAGTGTCAGAGTAAAAAAAGCGAAAGCACAGCAGTTGTGTCGCATAGAGTGATGCCGACCTATTATGTAAAAATTAAGCGTAAATCACAAATTCTTTCTTTCTAGATAAAACGTCTTCAAGAGACAATGCGACCTAGCAATATTGAAAATCTACAACTAACGATTCTTGTATATGACTTTTTTACCTTCCGGAACAATAATCTATTGAGAATCAAGATTAAAGAGGTTTTAAAATGCAAATAGCTTTACAATACCATAGGATTTATGTATAAAAATTTAAGTACATATTAATTTCCTACTTAGATCCACGTGGTTCGAAGCGGGAGTGAAAATAATGTCCAGCTCGAAATGGAATGGAGAAATGTCGGTTGAAAATGTGTTTGGGTAACTATGTTTTATCAACTGCACATGTATACATGCAGTGCTGATGCATTTCAGTAAACTGCGGTCAACAGATAATTATTCAACATAAAACTTTCCTTGAAAATAATTTCGTTCAATGACGACACAATTTCTGACTGTTCCATTTTCAGCGTACACGGACTGAATAAATGTTTCGACGACAGTTCTAACGCGGATGTGGTATTTGAAGGGTGAGATTATGACTGTGTGTGGGAAGATTGCAACCAATTTGAATAGTTATTGATGGTGGGACGCCATATGGATTATGGGTATGTCAGAACTAGTTCACCTCTGATGCGCCTGCGCTAGAGTGTGCTTTATTAGAGACTAGACAAACGGTAGTTTATACAATTTGTTAAACACTTTAGTTGCCTTATGATAAATTATCTCAGGTAGCACGTTAACTTTTTTCAACGGTGGTGCTCAAGCTTGCGCTGTATATTCCACCACAGGTGTACATAGATATTTAGTACATTGTCAACCGAGCACCTCGTAAATAAGTAATATGCGGCCGAGTTATTTTGAGCGCCGACAATTTTGATATAACTTTCTCATACTTTTCATCCGATAGGTGTGATTTTCGAATATTAAACTGAATACGACGGATCTGTTCAAAACAGAATTCTTCGTTTATTGTGTGCATCACCAGTGGAAATATTCAACCTGTGACACAATGTTCTTAGACTTCGTCACTTCACTGCAATCTCACACAACACAACACAAACCAACACCTGACGTAACGACTTACACTGCTTTGAATTGTACTTTAGATTGAACGCCTTAAAATGAAATGATCTCCTTATCATTGGCATTCAAGTATAACTTTGTTAACCACTTTCCCACTGCTTCAAGGCTCACAGCGCCTAAGCAAACTGTTGCCACCCGATGATGGCAAACAGCTAGAAACCGGTTGTGATGTGTAAGCGCATGGGAACGTGAGCAACATTTTACTATTTTTGGGATGCAAAGTGCATTAGCGATGACTGCTAACCACGAGCTTCCGAATGATATACAGAACTTTACCATCCGACACAGCATAACAGCAGAAAGCGCCGAAAATTCCGAAGACCGTAGTGAAGTCGTAGTATTTGTGGTTTCTGAAGGATTGCATTAGAAAGGTTGTAGCGACAACATCTTCGAAGTATGAACAGGTGGACACTGTCAGCCACAATTCGTTAATTCAATTCGATTCAATTCAATTCAATAGTCTGAAAAGCATATGGCTTTACAAAACCATACAATAATATAGGAATTACGAATAACATAGGTAGTAAAACGGGATTTGTTTGCTTACTATGCTATGTACAGATTTTCTGTTTTGCTATATTGATTTCAAGCTCAAATATCGATTATTGTCGGATAAAGCATTCTCATTATTTCATTCGTTAATTGGGTATGGTACAGCATTAAGGTTTACCACATTTTTGCGCTAATCACTATACCTCAGCCGCCAAACCAAATGTAGACCACGAATTCGTTCACTGGGGGCGATCAATTTCAATGTTTGTAGGTCATCTAGTCACGTGCCAACATGGATTCTATTCAAACCTTTATCACGGGACCTGAGTGGGTGCTCAATGTGTGAACAAGCGTCAAGCTTACATGGCCTCGATTAGTGGCACGTACTTTTGGGACGACTATACAATTGAACACTATTTGCTAAAGTATACTATTCAAATTTTGCGTGAACGATGTGAAAAACTTCTTTCAATTTTCCGAGCTGAAGGCGACAATCCTGATGCGACAGAGGATAAAAAACCTGGGATAGAAATAAATAAACATGATTGCATCAAGAGAGAGTTAAATTGCTTGAACGTGGCCGAGAGAGAGTTAGATTTGATTAACGAGATCATTTCAACAAGCGACAAAATGGAAACAGCCATAGCGGCATCAAAATTTCGTCTCGAAAGGCTGCAAGAAGAACATGATTGGTTGCAAGAGGAAGAGAGATATTTCACAACCAAAATGGAACAAGAAACACTAAATTGTGACAGACTACGCAAGACAATTTCGCATGTTGCGTACCTATTCAATGGCCGCCGAGATTTCAACGGCTATTCGCTACCGACTTCCATCTATGGACTACCGAGCGATGAAACTAACCAAGTATCTATGGCACAATCGTACTTTGATAAAATCGATCCAATATCTTTGAAATCTACCCACAAATATAAAACAACGGAAAGCTTTTTTTCAGAAACACCTACGACTAAAGAAATGGAAAATTTCACTAACACCGATATGAAGAACAGTGAGCAAACGAATCGTGGACAATTGGCCACCAAATCGACACCAAAAGACACTGCAAACGCAAACGCCTCAAACAGCGGTACGATGTCTTTGCAGGAATTAAAAAAGATAATGCTCGAGGAAACGGAAGAAGACCATAAAAAGGGAAAACATGTAAGGAAAAGGAGCAAAGTTACTGAATTAAAAACCAAATCACATCTGAATGATAAGTTGATCGTCCCTGTTTTAAGTGAAAGTGATAAACTTATGATAACCGAATACCTACGGAATAAAGTGCCCAGTATTTATGGTGATGATAAAGAAGACATAGACAATGGATTCGAACAGTTAGAAAAGATTATAGAAAATTTCATTCGATCACCGAACCGCTCCGATAACATGAACAATTTAATCCAACTGATTAATCACTTTACATATCAAGAATTATATAGTCCAGGAATAAGTTTATGTTGGATGGTTATTTTGAAATTACGCATCTATGAGAAGGAACTGCGTCAGATGATTTGCCCACGTAAAAAAGATTCAGAACAAAAGCTATGCACGTCCAAATTAACCTCTATCGATAATGAATATGAGCACGTGATTGAAGATATTGGACGCCTTTTGACATTGATTGGCTTACATCACAAATCGAAAAATGAATTCACGCAAGCTATTGAATGTTTTAAACAAATTATCAAGATACGGAGTTTATCGAAATCAGTGTTGGAATCATCAATGGCAAACACATTTCATCATTTATCAGTCGTTCAAGCACTGGCGAACAACCATTCTGCTGCTATTGTGTCCGCCAGGAAAGCGATTCGTCTACGTAAGGAGCTACTGGCATCCAGTGTTCTAATGCTCGACTCGGCGACAGAGCAACTGGCGATCGCACGGGAGAATACGCATTTATCCTTACTGATAATGCATCGACATTTAAACGAACAACGAAAATTACGCTACCGTCGTTTGCATTTCAAGGAATCAAACGAAGTGCCTATACTACTAAACAAAGCTATCGGTTTGATCTCGAGTTTGGCGCAAGTATACGCAAACAGTTTATCACTAATTGGGGACGATTGGGATAAGAGCACCACAGAAATGACACCATCCACATTAGGAGATAGCTTGGATACACTACCAAAACAATACTACCTGAATCCTGTGGATGAATCATTGTTTATTGCACAAAACGTATTGGCTATATATTATATACAAAACAAAAAATGGCAAAAATCAATACGCCTATTACAAACGAACCTTGTGCGAATGGACAAAGTAATGCCCGATGGGAATCTGGAATACTTTGCAAACTCAAAACGTTCTATCGCGAAGACCATCAAACTAACCACGCTGAAATGTTTGCTTTTCGTGTTACACATGTTGGAACCGAATGTGAAGCAATGCGAGCTCTTCGGTCGAATACAAGCTTTAGATCGCTATTCCCGTGAATGTGCCGAACCTACCGAGGCGGATATGATTCGTATGTGTCAAAATTGTTTGCTAGGGATCTGCTAGCTCGCTTTTTTGTTGGAATTAGACGTGCTTTTGCATTTGTTTTTAATTAGATTTAAATTCAAGGATAGCATTCGCCATTAGTTTGAAGAAAATTTACTTCCAAATAAATTTTGTCCTAATCAAGATTTCTATTTTTCTAAGGGCTGTGTTCGCAACCCGTACATGATACTTTGGAAATGTGAGAACAAGAAGGAGACATGATATTTATTGATAAAGATTAACTTGTCACACTTAAACACTGCTTGTCGAACATGGCTGATTCGTATTAATCTCACCCGTTCTGAATATACAGGCACATGAATCCTACGCTGATGATAATTAACGGTTACATGTTTCATATATGTTGATACTTATCTGGGAAGATTTGTATTCCATTCGGTAGAAGAAAACACGAAAATCAAACTGCTATTCTCTAAACGCGCGTAAACATTTTGACGAGAGCACTGCATTTCTAATCCACAAACAATTGAGATTTTTAGATTTACATTTAATCGGAGTTGTTAAAGATGTATTATCTTTACTATCTTTCACATCTAGAAAATAAACTTAATTTCTCATATTATCATTTTACAAGCTCCAGGTTCAGCTTCTCGAAATAGAACCGATATGTATCTGTTCTTCTTCACATAAGACTATTTTACAACGGTTTACTAAATAATACTTCCGTGCTCAATTCAACAAATTATTTATCAAATATTAGTCAAAATGGGAAAAAATATATGAATCCTAAAAATACAGTATAATTTCATAAGTAATAAAATCACACAAGAGATTATTAATATTTTAAAAGAGTAAGAAACGCATGTTGTCACCAGTCCTTCAAAGAACCATAAATCCTTGAATCCTTGAATCATACACCCACTTCAGTCAATTTCAGAAGCATTTCTGCAATGTGAATCTGTTCTCAAATTAATCAGATCCACTCAATCTCATTTTCGTTGTTGCTTTCTTCATGTACGGTCATTTAATGAATCTCATTTTTGCACAATAATATGGTAGATTAATAATCACAATTACACCGTTTGCTCTTCACACCTTCCTGGTTGAGTATGCATCGTACTCTGATCACAAATCGCACTCCGGAATCTTCACGTTAAGCCTAAATGCAAACCCCACAGGAGAACAAGTCTTTACGTGTTTCATTTTCATTTAACTTTTACAACACATCTTGTTTGGCATATAGGATAAATGAAACCCGATTTCGAGAACTGTTTTCTTTTCAGAGATCTTATTCTGCTTAAGTGTACTCAAGTTGTAACATCAATCACTGAGCAGATTTAATAAATTTACAAAATATTGTCCAGAAAGATGATGTTATGAAAACCTGAGACTAATTGAGTAGTCAGCATCATAAACCGATTGTTATCAAATATATTGCTATGATTATTTCGAACTGTTTTCAACTCTGCTCACCTGAGCAATAAACCAAGTCCACTGAATAACATTTTGATACACGCCCATTATTGACTTAACGCCCATTTCGTAGTCTGAATGGGAATATGAAACTATGCCACACCGGTCGATTATTCAAAGTAGGTGGTCCTCGTTATGCAAAGTTTCCTTAAAACAAACGAGAATTTTATCTAACTAGCAGACCCTGAAATCACAATTATGATTTGGCTAAGCCCGTCCCATTGATTTGTTGATCATTCAATCATTGCATTGTGGTTCGAAGATAAAATACTTATTGGAAAGTTTAACTATGGTAGGCTCATTTCATATGTGAAATTAGAAATCTGATGATTCTGGTTTTACAGCACTTGTACGTGTTTATCAAAGCCTAGCACACATGATACCATCAAAACTTTTCTCAACAGTGAAGCTTTATTTGTACCATCAATTGAAAATGAAATAAACGGAATCGAAGGTAAATTTTACTTTAACGACAAGGCACATTGATGTTGTGTATATGTATCAACCAACTGTTGGGTTACATTGTTTTCGCTACATACACGGCGAATCGTTGAGTGAATTACCTTCAAATATAACATCAACATATCATCCTTTTTGCTACATAAATCACCTACATTCTACTTGGTGAGTGTGTTACCTTTAACGAACTTTCATTTTTCTGCAACATATGATCACCTACATACAACCCTGACAACAAATCCTCATGTCTTTCCACACACTGACCTCTGTTCCACTTGTTTTCCTTTGCAACCTCTAACCCGGCAACCCGCTTGTTTTTCAAGGTCAATATGTACTTACATACATTGATTTTGTTGTTGTTCTATAAATACAAAACGTGCCCACTCTCAAACACATTGCACACTGGGCATTGGGCTTCTGCACGAAGATTCATTCCGGCTTGACTCTGAATTCATTAATGTTGGGTAAAGAACAACGCATCGATCCCTTCATAACACAAACCCAGGCGCAAATGTTTATAAGTGCGAAATTATGTTTTACTGGCATGTATAAGGAAATAAGCCAATGGTTGCAAGTGAAAACAAGCTGCAGTAAGTAGCCTTCATCTAAAGGTGATTAACTGGCTTCTTGAAGAATAGACGCGAGGTCAGTGGTTCTACGAAAAGTGAGGATGGAAAAGAATCTGAATTCATGGGAACTTCTCTATTGAACTCTAAATTTAAATCATGTGGTCACTGCTGATGGCTTTTGAACACTTGCCGACAAAACGTTCACTTAAAGTAAACGAACACGTTTCCGATGCTGTCGATTTTCTATCCAAATTTGACTGATAAACAACTTTAATATTATGCGGCCTTATTCTTGATCATCTCTCGAGTTTCACATATGAGCTGTCTTAACGACGCTTTTGGTGATTTTCGGATGCTATTGCAAATCAAACACCAGAGTCGTGAAACTAGTGGGTTTTCAATGGTTTTACTCGATTCGTTGCCCCAACTCTTTCTTATTAAGCGTCTGAAGTCAACAGATCCACAGTAGTCATTCGGCACAACATTTTGCAAGTTGTTGACACCGTTCAACGGTGGTCACTATCAGCCTTTACGTTTACAAAGGCTTGACCTAGTAGTTAATTAGGTTTTTTCTTTTTCCGCAAAAATAGCTCAACCTGAACCCTATTTATTATGCAATTTTACGCACGCCGACCACAGTGTCAACCTTGACCGTGTTTACTTGTATTAAATTCATGTACATACACACCGTAGTAGGCAAATCAACCCCTGATTCTGGTCATGCCTACTTGACTTCACACGCCCTAGGCTTACTAAAGGCTGTTTACCAGTAAGGCCAAATCAGTGGTGGTGGGTTGACTGTTGCTTAGTCATGTTCCCTGTCGTGATTATTAACCTTGGTTTGACGAATTCAAGATAATTCAAGGTTTTTAATGGTCTAAAAAGCAACAAGCTTAACAACAACCATAGGATGGTAAAAATTGAAATTTAAGTGTATAAACAATATAAAACATAGATTAAACAGTATATAAGTGTTCTGGAAACGAATAATGCAATAAAAATTCGTCTAATTTCGTTTTAAAGTCATGCAAGCTAGTGGCGTGAGCAACGGTTGAAGGTAAACTGTTCCAAGTAAAACAGACACGGACAGAGTAAAAATACCTTCTACAGTTCAGGCGGGAATGGGGTACGACCAGCACATATTCATGGGTCCGATAATTCCTCGTATCCCTTCGCGTGAATAAATCCTGTAAGGGATGGTTCGGGGTATGGAATGTTTTGTAAAGTAAGATAAGGTCTCCTCTGATTCGTCGATAGGGAAAATCGAACAGATTCAGTTGAGCTATCCTTTCTTTATATGGTTTGTTTCGGATGCTGAGAACTAGTTTCGTTGAGCGGTGATAGATTCGCTGCATAAGTTCCACATCCCTCTTGAGCCACGGAGACCATGACTGCACACCGTATTCCATGACTGGTCTCAAGTATGTATTCATGATCCTTGGGAATATCTTGGGCGAAAATTTCCCAAATACACGTTTGAGTAGATTTAGAACACGTGTTGCTTTTTTAAAGGCACTGTTAGTTTGAAGTGATGTTTTTAAACTGGAGCATATCCAGACACCCAAATCTTTTTCTTCACTGCAATTTTCAAGGACATGCGAACCTATGTGATATGTGAACTCTACTCGATTCCCCACATTCATAATCCTGCATTTGTTGAAGTTAAACGGCAGTTTGTTCTTCAACGACCAGCTGTGAAGCGTATCAAGATCCTTTTGTAATAGCAGACAGTCTTCTGGACTACGAATGCTGCGCCAAATCTTTATGTCGTCCGCAAATAACGAAATGTTACATCGAACAATTTCCGGTATTTCATTGACATAAACCAGAAAGAGGATCGGACCAAGGACTGAGCCTTGGGGAACTCCGCTAGTTGCTGCAATTGGTTTGGATAATGCACCATCAACACGTACCTGGTTAGTGCGATTTGTTAGGTAGTCATTTAGCCAATTCAGCAACTTTCCAGTGATACCAAGCCTTTCAAGCTTCTGCAGTAGTAGGGAATGGTCAACACGATCGAATGCTTTTGAAATATCTAAGTAGCACGCGTGTATTGCTTGTCCTTTATCTACCGATTTTGTCCAATCATCTAGCGTTACCAGTAAATTAGACAAACAGGAATAATTTCGTCTGAATCCATGCTGGTTCCTCGAAAGCAATTGATTGTTCTCGAAATGTTTCATTAGATCGTCAACAATGAGTCGCTCAAGTAATTTTGAAATCACTGGTAACAGAGTAACGGGTCGGTAATTGGAAACATCCGAGCGATTTCCACCTTTGAAAATTGGAGAAATTATTCCTCGCTTCCAATCTGTAGGAATCATTCCGCTTGCCAGTGTTTGCTCGAACAAATAAGTGAGTGGTTTGTATAGCAAACTCGCAAATTGCGTCAATATTTTCGGGGTTATTCCGTCAGCCCCAGGAGACTTTCCGGTTTTAAGATTAAATAAACATTGGATGACGGACGCTACTCCAGGTTTCACCTTAGCTTGATGGGGTTTCGCTCCATCATGCTTGATATCACTTCTTGGAAGCACAACTTGTCTTGGATGACAAATTTGTTTACTTTGTTCCGTAGTAAACGGAATGTTTCCCAGGTCTCGGATGATGGGTTTTGCCGATGGTGTCGCCAAGCAATGTTTAGTACCGTTAACCACTTACGAGTTCGGCTTCTCAATTTAAATTCAAAGTTTTTTCTTGAGTTCCTGAGGAAAAATTCGGAGCTCACTTCGATTGAACTTTTGAGATTAGATAATAGCCATATCCAAAACTCATGTACATTGCTGGTTTCCCGTTGGCAGTTAAACGTGTTTATCAGAGCATCACTCAACGCCATAGTGTTGATCCGCCTAACTCTTCTACGGGCATCATTTGTTCTTACAGCTTCAAACAGATAGTCAAACTGGATGACGACGTGATCACTTAGTCCCAGTAGACTTTCGTAAGCAACGTTATCAATGTCATGTTCATTGCTTGTCAGAACGAGATCTAAGAGTGAGGGTAAATCGTTTCCGCGGTATCGGGTATTACATGTAATGTGGTTATAAAGAGGAATATCGTCAAACAACTCACTGAATGCGCGCTCGAGGGAGTGTTCTGGATAAATGGTACTGCTCTGCAGATTCGGTAAATTGAAGTCACCCATAATCAAAAATCCACAAGTGTATCTAGAAGTAACCATGCGAATTTTATCCAGTAGGGCCAGATTGTAAGTTTCCTGTGCAGACGGTGGGCGATATACTACTCCCAAAACACAGTCTTCGCCGTTAGCTAGTCGGATTGAGCACCAGAGTGTATCCAGTAACACGATGTCTGGATCCGTTATCTCACGGCACAGAAGGTTTTGGCTATAATACAAAGCTACTCCTTCTCCTCTGGTTTCACGGTCATGACGAATAAGTGACATTCCTGGTAATTCTAGTTCACTATTTGTTTGCTGAGTCTGCAGCCACGTTTCCGTTACGGCGATGATGTCTGGTGAACATCTCAGAAAAACTGCACGCAGTTCACCGATTTTGTTTCCGAGACATTGTGCGTTGGTGTAGATGCATTTCATAGTTGTTTTTCTCAACAAGGATGGGGTGTGGGGAAGAAGGCTAGTGGAGTGCAGAATATATGTTAGGCAGACTCCTCCAGAGGTTTTTTGCTTGCAGGGATGCTTGATCGTTTTGGGGTTGTACTGTTGGAATACAGTGATCTATCGTATCGGCTGAAATTGTTTCTGACACGTCAACAACTGATTGACTTGGTAGTGTTTCTATTGAACTTAGTGGTGCATCTATCTTTCCAATATGGTGTTTCGATGCACCTAGTCTAATTTCTCGCGGGATTATTCTGCGGCCATTTTCCCAACGAGTTTTGACCGTGTTCAACATATCATTACGCAAGAACGTTATTTTAAGGGGCTTAGGACCGATGACCTTATAATTCGTAGATTTGGGGATGCGGAACGTGTCCGTCACAGCTACATCATGCAAACCAAGTATATCACTAAGGAATCTCCATTGTAACTGATCCTTCGGGTGAGCAGTGTAGAAAAGTCAAGATCAGAGCGACACATGTGTATTCACTACACGTCAACAAACATATGAATCATCATGGGAATTAGAATACATAGATAGACAGACTGACAGCTACTGCATTCTGATTGGACAATAAGTATTCATGCTGACAGCCACTCCACATCCTTCCGTTTTTCAAACGATCGGCTCATCGACATCTTGCGCGTGACAATTGAATTTATATCGTTACTTGACCGAGGCAAAGTTCTTCGAGCTTCGCGAAGATTGTTCCCCAGTCATCTGCGTCTTCGTTCTCAACAAAAGTGAAACACTGTATAAACTCCGTCGCCTGTTCACCAAGCGCATTCCTCAGCGTCACAATTTGATACACTTTATCGGTATTCGTCAGATTCGCCAACGTCCGAAAGTCGCTGAAGTGTTGCTTCCACAGTTTCCATCTCTCGTTCACTTGACCGAGGCAATGTTCTTCGAGCTTCGCGAAGATAGTTTCCCAGTCATCTGCGTTTTCGTTCTTATCAAAGGTGAAACACTGTATGAAATTCGTCGCCTGTTCACCAAGCGCATTCCTCAGCGTCACCATTTGATACGCTTTGTCGGTATTCGTCAGATTCGCCAACGTCCGAATGTCTCTAAACTGTTCCTTCCACCGTTTCCATCTCTCTGCCAATCCTTCATCGCCTTCCATTGAGTGTTGCCGGTGGTCGAACATTAAAGCCGCTAAAACGGGCGTTCTCAGTTCTATCCGACGTTTTCTCGTCGATCACCCTCGTCACCATGTAGAAAAGTCAAGATCAGAGCGACACATGTGTATTCACTACACGTCAACAAACATATGAATCATCATGGGAATTAGAATACATAGATAGATACACTGACAGCTACTGCATTCTGATTGGACAATAAGTATTCATGCTGACAGCCACTCCACAAGCAGGTGGCTTTGGCTCCGTATCTTTTTGCAGACCAGGGATGTTTTTGGCAGACAGGCCTTTAACAGTCGCATTTGTAAAAGTAGTCATTTGATGAAAAGGACGCTCCTCAAGACACTCCGGCACATTTACAACAGCTGAACATTCGTGTTGAAAGATCGAAGATTTAGCGTTTATCTGACTGGTATTACCGTCAGTGGTTTCCGATTTATCGAAAAACATACTGGCAAACTGAGAATTTTAAGTCTCTACCGATGTCTTCAACGTTTGTATGATAAGCTCTAAGCTCAGCATCCGATCATCCAGGTTGCTTTGCGCAACACTTGTTCGAGCAGTTAAATCTGCGTTTGGTTTAGCTCGACAATTTTTGCACACGTAGCATACACCAGGCATGTTTTCATCCATCAGGATCGATAGCGCATCCGGGGTCAATGATTTGTCACATTTTGCGTGACATTTGTGGGAACAGTTTTGACACGTGACAGATTTGACCTTACCACTGACGACTTTCATGCAGACGACGCACGTTTCGCGAACATCAGATTGTTTCATGTTAACGGGGTCAACCAAAAGTACAAATCAGAGCACAAAAATCGATACGCCCTCGGTTGGTTTGTGTGGTATTGGGCGGAGTTGACGGAAAATGACGAACAAACTGTAGAAAAATACACGGTTGACGTACACAAAGAATGTTACTTCGCAGATGGATGATTCTTGTATGAATAGATCCGACGTAGCTAGCTTTCAGATAGATATCCAAAAATCAAACCGATCGGATGAAAACCAAGAAAGTTATATCTAAAAATATCGGAGGTCAAAATTAATCCAACCGCACGTCACGACAAGGTTTACGAAGTTTCTGTGTCCGACGTGAAACGTTACCCAAAAACTGTTCTAACCGATTGTACACAAATTTCTTTGTATTAGAAATAAATGATTGGTCCCAAACCTATTACAATCAATTGCTTAACCGAACTGTAAATTACGTTTACAATAATTGCTCTGCTCTTGGTAGGAAGTTCAAAAGTTTAATGTAGCTATCTCCATACTAAAAGAGCCCGTCCGATACGTACTCCCGCATCTACATCAGTTCATTTTTCTATGGCATAGCCAGCGTAGCAGCGGTCGTGTTCCTGGTGCTCATTTATGTTCAATGTGATTCCCGATGTCCCTTATGTCTACATGACTGTAATGCCCAACGCGCGTTGTGTGCACCGCAGGAAGCAAGGTCATTCCTAGCATCATTTTACCGGTTTGTATGGTAGGTTTACGTCTACGCAATTGCTTGTCTGCTGGTGCCATTTTGTAACCTATTCGATGGCAAGTAAGAAAAATAATGTCGACAGCAAGCAACAATTCTCTACAATGTTACGTACCTAAAAACTGTCCGTGATGAGTGAACTATCTGCAGTCCTGTAAATAAGTTCTTCTTTTCCCATTATCTAATTTAAATTCACATAAATATCATAATTTCTAACCGTTTCCGGAGACATGATATCTAATGCTTATCCGGAAGCTTGAAGAGTTCATTAGAATAATTTTAAATGTGACGCTGATCAACAAAGGTGGCTTGTTAATTGCGTGTCCCTTTGAACAATCTTCAATGAAGTGAATTTTAGAGTCTCAAGTTGCTTAAAAATTTAAAGATTCCAAGTGAACTTCTTGAAAACCAATAGGTCTCCAACTAAACACTTTTTACATTTCCTTGAGTTTTATACCGATTCTACCCATTTAAGCGATGGCTCAAAATAATATCAATCAGGGAGTATGAAGTTAGAAATCATTATTTCGTTTTATTATTATGTCTATGCAAGCAGCAAGCCCATAGGTTGGTTATACATCAAGAATATATGGATTGAAATTGGTGTTCTTATGTTTGGGATAAAATTAACGAAAGTTGAATTGGAATCCTGAGCATGCTTGAAATGTTAGTGCTCCAGGACACGAAAATAACAATCTTGTAAGATCAGCTGTGATAACGACAAGTCAATCTATACCAAATCGAGTTCCCTGTTGTAAATTTTATTTCTTTGTCTGCACAATCTTCAGGAACCTTGATCCAATATTAAATAAGTCACCCCCGTGTTTCGCAGTCACTTGTTGATTCCTCCCTATTCATCCCTGAGGTCAAACTTTTCAACGTTTATGATGTGCACACACAAATCCCACAACGCAAGAGAACGGTAATTGGTCAAACGCGTTTATTACATATATGCCAAAGATCAAATCACACACCTAACTTATAAAGGCAAATCTCGTTATCGCAACACTTTACTCGACATGTCTGTACCGGTCTGATTTGTCAATCGAGTTTGTGCCAACTGGCTCACTTAAACCACGCTGGGTTCCTTTGACCGACCTTGAATAATTGCATATCGTTCGATAACGACTGACGTTGTCCATCGCGTCATGCGTCATGGGCAGAGGCACGGAGAACCGCTATCATGAAATCATTCCGAAACCCGAATTACTAAAGGTTCGCAATTGTCGTCGTCATGGGATAATGCTCTGCATATCACCCGAAAGCTCGTGATTATCACTAATTGCTAATGTACTTCACAACTACACACTTCACTACACTACACAACTACTCTCATAAGTAGCAAAAAGTCACTGAAATTCAAGGTAATTCGAGGTTTTAATATTCTAGAAAGCAAAAAGCTTAACAATAACCCTAGGATGATAAAATTGAAATGTATAAAACAAGATAACCAATTAAATAAAACATATGTAAGTATTTTAGAAACGATAAATTCGATAAACACGCGTCTTATTTCGTTTTAAATTCATTCAAGCTAGTGCAGTGAGCAACGGTAGAGGGTAAACTGTTCCAAGTAAAACAGACATGGGGAAAATGAAAATACCTTCCACAATTTAGGCAGGAATGGGGTATCACAAGCATATATTCATGGGTACGATAATTCCTTGTATCCCAACGCGTGAATAAAAGATGGTTTTTGATATGAAATGTTTTGTAAAGTAGGATAAGGTCTCCTCTGATTCGTTGATATGGAAAGTCGAACAGATTCAGTTGAGTTATTTTTTCTTTATAGGGCTTGTTTCGGATGCTGAGAACTAGTTTTTTTGAGCAGTGATAGGTTCGCTGCATAATTTCTACATCTTTCTTAAGCCACGGAGACTATGAATGCACAGCGTATTCCATGACTGGTCTCAGGTATGTATTCATAATCTTTGGGAAAATCTTGGATGAAAATTTTCAAATGCCCGTTTTAGTATATTTAGGACACGTATTACTTTTTTAAAGGCAGTATAGTTTGAAGTGATGTTTTTAAATTGGAGCATATCCCAACACCAACATCTGTTTCTTCACAGTTAACCTATATGGTATGTGATCTCTATTTGATTCCACACATTCATGAGCTGCATTTGTTGAAGTTAAATGATCAATCTTGTCATAATATTGTTGTCAATAAATTCAGAATACATCCTTTATTTATTAATTTGTTGGATTAGGCTTTTAATATGATAGTTTTGGCAGATTCAGACCAAACTCATTGGAAATTTTATCGGCAAAGGTATCGAGTGAGAACGAAAACCTCTGAATGCGAAGCTGTTTACGCTTATGAGCATCAGCTATGCGCAATTTATTATGGCACAAACGGTCAGCTAGAAAATAGCGCTGCGAATGAAATGCTGAGCTGATAATATGACCAGAACAAGCACTGGGTAGACTTGACGCAGGCATCCACGAATATGCTTTAACCTAATACTTACATACAGAGTGATGTATGCCGCATCCCATCCAGTGAGCATTTATCTAAACATGATTCATTGAATCTGTGAATGTAGTTTCCAAACCGTAGTCACTTACAAATATAAACACATACACAACCACATTCTCGCTTTTAATGTCGTCGTAAAGTCAATCGTAGTTCCGATTATTTTCCTTCAACCTATTTTAACGATGAACCATCTTGCATACAAAAATGAGAAGAATTGCATAGAGTAGACCTATGTTGGTGCCTTTAATTAGATACCCCGATAATGATATACACATACTAGTGCATGTACCATTTCCGCATTATTTTTCATGCGACTATTTACACAGATCAAGACTACACCAAACAAATGAGAAATGCTTGAAACTCTGTGGCATTTGAATTATATGCATTCATCCTACGGTATTTATGCTTTCCAAAATAATTCATGGACCTTGTATCTTGAATTGCAAGCATAATCATATCATTTCCCAGTGCACATTATGTATGTGATTTCTGTTTCTTGGAAAGAATAATTTTCTAATGCATGTATACATCGAAATGCATGTACAGTTTGGTTGTACGTATCTCATCCAACACTGGCTTCGGTTTTTCAACGCCCACTTCATTTTATAGCCCAATCTGGAGGTTTTCCATTTCATATTGTTTATAATAACTTTATACGAAAAGCCAATGATTTTAATTCCCGTTCTTGGTAAACTCGTTCTAATAATCATACTTTGTTGGATGCCAATATATTACATCTGTTTCAAAACATTTATCTCACCGGCACTTAATTTATCGATTTATACCATAGCAACCTTTAAATGAGACTGTACCTCATCAAATGGTGTCAAAAGCGAAACCAAAGCTGATTCACATCACATGATTAGTTGGCCATTTAATGATTTTTTGCTTAAAAATATACTGTGGTCGCATGACAACTCATTTTTTAAACAAACACTAATTAAATTGTTGGCCAATCAGAACAAGCGAGAATCAATCAACAAGTCCTGCGTTCTCCCATTCACATGAAACACATTTCGCCTACAAAGCATCCACTAACCACACACGTACACGCGCATTGACATAATTCAATGTCTTTCCCACTTTGTCCAATATCCATAACATCAGTCGGATTGTTTAGACAGGGATAGGTGCGTGTGGATTTCCGGTCAGGGCGACATCACCTCGAGGTGAGATGATTTATGTGATTTGGGGATTATGCCCGACCCAGTTCAAACACTGACCTTTTAGAATGGATGTTTATCCATCCATCCGTTTGTCCATCCGTCCGTCCGTCTGATCGTTTCTTCGTTCGTTCGTTCTTACGTCCGTTTGTTGTAGATAAAAATTCAGATTTAAGAGAAAACACCCATACTTTTGTCAGGTCTGATGTCTGATGTTTGTTTCAATCGACCGAGTTTAATAATCAAACCATGGCCAGATATTTATGAGGTGCAAAACTTCTAATAAAGCGTATAAAAGCTAACAGACATGAGGTAAGCGAAATGTTGGAATAAATTTGAGACCACCTCGGAATAAGTAACCATGAAGTAAATAAGATACAAAATGCTAGATATTCTTATATCACTAAATAAGCTTCCGTTAAAAGAATCACAGATTGATTCTAGGTGAAGCGCTCAAGACGATTAAAATCAGCAAAGTGTGCTATGCTTATCACATCCCCAGCAGTGGAGTGTGAGCACCACAATACATAGTGACAAAACATATTGTCAAAGATCGTTACTCAACGGTAGAAACACAAATGTCCTTGTTGGGATCAAATAGGTTACTAAACGGGTTACATGCATTTCGATAAGTCAGCAGATTGTTAAGTATCTTTCGAAGAATATTTAGCAGATTTTCTGGACCTTTGCCCTGCGACGGAGTATGCGGTAGATGTCTGCTCTTATTGGTCGCGAAAAGATTTTGCTCACTGATAAAATCTATCACAGAGCACAAAGTTATTGATAGGGCTTCTTAATGTTCTGTATACCGGAGGATTAAGACGTCTGGGTCTGGGTCTGAAGGAATAACGACCGCTATTTTCTGATTATTGAATCGGTGTCTACCGACTGACATCCACGAAGACACGGTTTTTATATGTTATGATAAAATGACATGTGGGACATCTTATCCCTTGCAATCCCTTTCCTATAGTGATTGTCATAGCCCGTTTTCGTGTACGGATCCCTTACCTCAAATTGTGGTTCCACCCTTGCCTGCTATATTTAAGCGAAATCGGAACTATGTATCAACGAACATCATTCATGAGCCAAATATTTTAATATACTCTACTCGTTAAATAATATAATTCCTCATACTTTCATTCATGCCTCAATCTTGTGATGTTGTAAACTATCAACATTGAACCATAAATACTTCAATTATTGAATCTTTGACTGTTGACGTGAAACGCGTAATTATTGCAGTTCAATCTGTTATGCT
>JACCGJ010022515.1:0-10644 GCA_013407085.1 Atriophallophorus winterbourni
GCAGCACAGACATAACAAAAGCCCCACAAGCATGGACCAGGCCAAGTGCCCGCACAGTCAGAGACTCTGCCTGTGGCTAATATACTGGTCATGTTCTTAGCCTAGAGATATATGAGGGGCCAATAGAATGGTAGTGAGACTCCATCCTTTTTCATCAGGCAGCTCACCCCCGTGGCCAAATCAAATTGTGCACTGTGTCAGTGTTAGCCGCACAGCACAGAAGTATTGTACGATTGCATATCATATCCAGTGGGATACGATTACTGTGGGCTAAGGTTGACAGAGGTTGCTTAGAGGTAGACAACAAGTTCTCAGTTGCGGTCTATTACTAATGACAAACAGTATATAAAGGTAATTGATTAAAATATGTTTGGGACCGATCGTGTATTCATCGTGGAAAGAAATTTGTATGCGATCGGTGAAGGCAGGTTTTGTGTAATGTTCCCTTATTTGTGATCAGAGTGAAGAGACACAGACCACAGGGTCAATTTAAACAATGTTGGATTGTCAAGAGGTGGTCTTAAACTGTACGACAAACACCTACGTGCGGAGGTGGTCGAAGTTGCTGAGGTAGGTCAACCTGCGGTCAATAAAACGGATTGGGCAGAGTACTCCCCAATCTGGAGCTCAGCTGTGCAATCGTGCAGCATTTCTGTGCTGTGCGACTAACATCGTGCTAAATTGATTGACCAACGGTAGTGAGCTGCATGCTGAAACACGCTGGAGTCTCACTACCATATCCTGTTCTTTTTTCTTCCTTATATCTGTCTAGGCCTGGGCAACCTGACAGTATCTTAGCCCATGTGCAGTCTCTAACTGTGCGGCACTTTGCCTGGAACAGGCTTGTGATTTCATACCTAATCTGGAGCTCAGCAGTGATGCGAAAGTAAGTATACTTATACTTATAATGGTAAGGCGTCGTTTGTGCAGGTCGAAAGGGTCAGTACAAAAAATGTACATCTATAAGGCGACACGTCAAACTCACCGACAAAGACAGGATGACGAAGAAGGCGCACCGGGGGAGGAGCATCGGTTTGATATTGTTCGTGTAGCTTTGAAAAGAAACAGAAAATGTGTGGTATAGATCAAGCCACGTGTGTGGAAAACGGACGCACATCGGCTTGCATACTTACCTGAGAAACGAATTCCGGTATGAGCTCTTGTTTGTGTAGTATTTGACGCATTGCATCCATGCTCTCGGGATGATCACGGGCACCACAGAAGTATACGGTGTACCGACTTACATCACGATTTCTTTCGAATTGTTCCAATGTAGATGCGAATGAATGGCATGAGAAAATAACAAGGCGACAAAGAAGATAAACACTTGAAAAGTTGATAGGTACAATAAAACCTCTGTCTAGGCCTGAGCAACCTGACAGTATCTTAGCCCATGTGCAGTCTGTGACCGCGCGGCACTTTGTCTGGATCAGGCTTGTGCTTTCATCATCATCACAGTAAAAAAAACTAGCAGAAATTAATCAAAGAGTCTGGTCAGTGGAAGAAATACTACCAAACCACTCGCGTTGAAAACAGCCCAAAGCTAGGCAAGAGCGAGTTTTATCGTTAGACACTGAACCGAGATCACCCAAACAACACACAACATTACCGAGATATCCAGTTTTGCATATCGCATGAGAGCTTGTTACTCCCGAATCCCACAGTGTCGTCTCGCAAAACATTGCGGAGTATAAACTTATCGTGCGCTTGACACGTATGTATTGCTGAAATCACAGGCCTGATCCAGACAAAGTGCCGCACAGTCAGAGACTGCACATGGGCTAAGGTACTGTCTGGTTGCCTAGACCAAAACAGACATGAGAACTGAATGTAAAACAGAAATGGCAGAGACACAAGAGCGGTTTCCGCGTGCAGCTCACTAACAGTGGCAAATCAACTTGGCAGGGTGTTAGCTGCACTTCATAGAAGCACTGTACGATTGCATATCCGTGCGAAGCAAATAAGAACAGAAGGAAGCATTCAAGCAAATTTTGTGAACGAGGAGAGCGACGACGAAATAGGATGGAAAATAGAAACAAAAACGTGCAGATACTATAATTGGCAAGTCATTTAAATTGCGGACGTGGCTACCCATTACTCGTGGTAATAATCGCACAGTGAAAGCCAGAGTCAGGCCGATGACCATGGTCTCCACCAAGACCACCATTACCATCGCCACATGGAACGTTCGGACCATGTAAGAGACTGGAAGGACAATGCAAATGGCCGCAGAGATGAAGAAGTACAACTTTACCGTCTTTGAAATCAGCGGGGCAGATGCGACTGACTACATTACTGTTGTACTGAGGCTAGGAGCAGGAATATGTCGCACACACTCAGGGAGTGTCCATGATGCTTTCATGGATGCAGACGCTAAACAGATGAAAAGATGAGGGGACAGTTGGACAGACTCGTCCAGAATCGTGATGCCTGGAGAAAGCTGGTTATGGTATGGTATGAAAGCACAAGCCTGATCCAGGCAAAGTGCCTCACAGTCACAGACGACACGTAGGCTAAGATACTGTCACGTTGCCCAGCCTTAGACAAATATGAGGAAGAAAAAAGATCAGGAAATGGAAGTGAGACTACAGCCTGTTTCAACATGCAGTTCACTACCTCAGGCCAATCAATTTAGCAAGGTGTTAGCCGTACAGCACAAAGAACTGCACGATTGCGCATCCGTGTGGTTAGCAGCCTATGTCCTAGACGGGAACAAACGCGGAAGCAATGAACAAGACAAATTAAAGTGATTGCGACCAAATTGAAACGCTCAATCAGAGTCTGACCTAAGGCATATAGATTGCCAACATGCACGTGGTACGAAGAATATGAACAAACGAACTTGTGACAATAGTAAAAAACATACTACTTTTGAATAGTACCAATGTAAAAACAAACCTCCGACTGGCTTCGGATTCAAGTAACCAGCTCAAGCGATGTGCGGTGTGTCCTTTAGTTCGCTGGGCCAGGCATTGCAATATGGATTGAAGGATGAGGTAACCATGTTCACTGTGACATCCCATTTCCTAGAATACATGCGGAAAATTGAAAGATATCTATTGAAGAGACCTCGAGCAGAAAACAACCACTTGTGCAGTCGAATGCGGTGGAGAACAATCTGAGTATATCGGATAATGTGAGCAATATATTGCATTAGTTTATTTTAGGTGACTGGAGCGCTTGCCCAGGAATCAATCTGTGATTTGGTATTTGAAAGTTGCAAGAACGCTATTTAACACTGGCTACAAAGTGTACCTTTGTTGACCACTTTTCCACTATTAAAAGGCTCACTGAAACCAAGCGTTATTGTCTCCATAAGGTGAGAAAAACAGCAAGACTGTCAGTGCGGTGGTGTGAGCGTTTGGACAGCGACAGCTCCCAAAGCTGATTCGTACAAATTGTATATTTATATCGCTGATAAAATAGTTCTTTGTCAGTAGGATACCAACTAATCCACCGGTGAAGCAAACAGCAGCAAAGATTAAATTTTTACCATTATATACTACAATATGTATGTATGTATGTATGTATGTATGAACGCACAAGCCTGATCCAGGCAAAGTGCCACACAGTCAGAGACTGCACGTGGGCTAAGATGCAGTCAGGTTGCCCAGGCCTAGACAGATATGAGGGGGAAATAGAAATGGTAGTGAGACTCCAGCGTGTTTCAGCATGCAGCTCACTACAGTTGGCCAATCAATTTAGCACGATGTTGGCCGTACAGCACAGAAATGCTGCAATACTACAATAGTAAACAGTCGAATGATAGGTACACGTGAAAACTGAGTTTAACTGTAAACAAACTTAAAAAAGAGATGTATAGGTGTATACACAGAAAACACCGTTCTAAATTAATTTGCCAATTGCACTGACTACATGTGGAAGCACGCTGGAGTCTCACTGCTGATTTCTCGTTTTCACTTATATATGTCTAAACCTGGACAACCTAATAGTAGGTTAAACCGACTGTGCTGCACTTTGCCTGACTTCTGAATATATATACATACACAGATAAAATCGTACCAAGAAATGTGGCATCATTGATTGCGCCAAGGCTGACATCGTCTTTTTCTCCTCACCCTCTTTGACCGTAGAGGAGCAAAAATCAGCAATTTCACTCGACAATGTCATATCATTGATCGTCGGATGATCCGACTCAACAGCAACCGATCGTCTGGGCTGGAGAAAAGACACCGAGTGAAGTAATAGATCGTCATTCATTGCCTCGCCAACCGAAAGCAAAGGTTGCAGTACATATGTGACACATTTGAGAAAGATTTCCAAGGTATTCCACGCCAAGGGAACAGAAATCAATTCACCGATCAATTCGTCTTTGACAGCAATACATGGCATAGCAAGCGATAGAAACGGGCAATCTTCGTTTCTGGGGTGTTGTGCTAATTCATAAATAGTTTGCCTCCAAGTCGGCGATTCTACCATTTGGCTTAGCCATTCCATTGTTTCCTGTGAATAAAACTAAAACTAAATCGGATAATTACAGCCAACGCATCATCTGTCAAGCAATTGATCGCTTTCGATCGATCGTAGTTTTGAAGAATCGCTTCTTTCACAACAGATTCGATGATATTTCGTGTGGATTGAGCATCTTCCTCTGTTAATGAAAAGTTTAGTTATTTCCAATCAAAGCTATACCAATATAGGTAAGCCATGTTCCAAGTTCGAATAGAAATTCTATGGCGCCCTGATAGCTTTCCACCAAAGTAGTCTCAGCGACCGAGGGACCATCCGGTTCGTTCCGTGATACGCTGTAAGGAACATAGACAGCAAATAGGCTTACTCTTTAATAGCATTGGCAAGGGAAGATGGATGCTCCAAAATGGAATCTTTCAGACTTAAAATTTCTTTACTTTCCATCGGTATTCTGAGAAAAATAAGCGATTTCGACCAGTACAAATCACACAAAACTATAGAGTATCGAAAATGAGACGAACATGTGAACATGCATTAAAATGCAGGTGATGACGAAATAAATAAGATTAATTTTATAAGATTATCAAAGAAACCAACTGAAGACCATTCACTAGTGTTCGCATAATTGAGACTTAATCACACTAAATTTCGCCAAGTAAAATTAACCGGGAAGCCAAGGGCGTGTTTATGAATGCCGTTAGAATCAGTGGCAAATAAATATAGCACGGAGTTAGGTGCGCAGTAGAGAAGTATTGCATGATTGCACATCCGTCAGCAAATAATAGGCAATCGATGGCAACGTGTTTAGAATGTCGACTACAAAGATTTTGAATGACAGCGGGCAAAGCACAGATACATATGGAAACCGGTGGTTTCTAAACTGTTTGCATCAATCATCCTGACCAGGCTTAACAGCTACCGAGAAGCAGAGTATCGAGAAGAACAGGCTGGTTTTAGAGGAGGACGCGGGTGTGTGGACCAAATCTTCACGCTCCGCCAAATTTTGGAGCAACGTTACCAATACGCACGTCCAACAATCATCGTCTTTCTTGACATAAGAGCAGCCTTTGATTCCATTGACAGAACCGCCCTCTGGGACTGTCTCATTCGCCATGGTGTCCCACCGAAGTACGTAATCCTGCTCAAGAAGCTGTACTGCCACACCACCGGCAGAGTCAAAGCATATGGTGATTTATCCAAGCAGTTTACCATTTCCAGCGGGGTTCGTCAAGGATGTCCGATATCCCAATTCCTATTTAACTTTGCGATTGACGATGTCATGCAGGCAGCAACAGCCCAGCTACCGAATTGTGGGATCGACCTGCTCCCCGGTCGGCGAGTTATGGATCTGGACTATGCTGACGACATTGCTCTCCTCGGAGAGGATGCTTGCGCCATACAAAGCGCTTTGGATCTACTCGTTGATCAGTTGTCGCTGTATGGATTACATTTCTCTCCGTCAAAATACAAAGTGTTCCTACAGGATTGGACAGACCCAACACTTGATTTGACGATCGGAAACCATAAATTGGAATTGACTGACAGATTCACCTACCTAGGGAGCTGCATCACCACTGGGTGCGATATCGAAGCTGAAATCACAGCTCGGATTGCAAGAGCACGCCATGCTTTCGCTGGGCTACGGTATCTGTGGCGCCGACGCGATGTTGGATTACGCTTGAAGGGCAGAGTGTACCAGGCCACTATACGAGCAGTTCCACTGTATGGCTGCAAGACGTGGACGCTGCGACAAGCTGATAGTCAACGATTATCGACGTTTGATCATCGCTGCCTGCGGAGTATAGCTCGTTTAAGCTGGCAACAGAAAGTCGAAAATGATGACGTCAGGAGGGCAGTCCTCGGCGATCGCTCTGTGCCACTCTCCGATCATTTATCCATGTGCCAGCTGAGATGGCTGGGACACGTTCTCCGTATGGATGAGCGACGCCTTCCTCGCCTAGCTCTTTTTGCTCTCCTGGACTTTGGAAACGTCGCCTTGGCCGGACAAGGGAATACCTGGCGGAAGACCCTCAAGCGTCTAAACAGCCCCACTAGCCATCTTGGGAACATCGCGCTTACTACCCGGGTTGGGTCCGCAGGACCGTGAAGATATGTGGCTGATCAACCTCAGTGTGATGGCAAAAGAAAGGAACCAGTGGCGAGAATCCTGCCGTGCTTGTGTTCCCGTTTATCAATGACCCTCCCCTTCCCTTTTTCCAAAAAAGACAAAAAAGATCAAAAACGGCATGTGTAAACAGACAGACAAAAAAATCCCCCCTCTTTTTTCATTTTTCATCATGTACCTCTTTCATGGTATACTTGTTGGCACATCGTCTGTAAAGACTTGTGTGATAATAATAATAATAATAATAATAATAATAATAATAATAATAATAATAATAATAATAATAATAGAAGGTTTGAGACAGGGGATTTCCTTCCCCCAGGTGGACCGACTTTACGGACTTACGAGCTCCATTTGCCTAAAGCATGCTGGTTTTGAGGCGCCAGTCAGCCGCCTTCGCCCTTTCTCCTGTCAGTAGAAGCAGTTCCGCTGGGTCACACAGGACCACGCGTGCAGGCCAGGAGCTGGACTTGGTTGTCAGGGGCTATATGTGCGCGTGCCATTGGAGCATTTTTGGAATTGGGAGCTTATACCCAAAACCGCCCCGGCTTTGACAACCTTGGAACCACGAACTACTCTATCACTAATTATTTCTCAACCAAGTTTCGAAGCAACTGGATTCTGTTTAGTTTGTCTTTCGGTAGTAGTTTCCTTCAAGTTGAAAGAATTTTAATTCGGATTTTAAAAGCCACGCGATGGATGATGATGCTCATCTAAAGCAGCAAAATGAGACGACGTTCAACAAAAATGCATATTTAATCATCTGGTGTAGAAAGTCTCTAAAATAAAGCAAGGTATGAGCCGAGAATCCATCCCTATTGAACTTCTAACGATGTTTAGAAATATATAACTAACCTCATAGTTACCCCTATGAAAGAATGGTCCGAACTCAAAAATTCACTTTATTTCCCCCGGGATTAATACCAAAAAACAATAGAAAGTAACCTTGATATGAAGGTCATGTCAGTCCAGCAATTGTGATTTATTATCCGTTATTCCGAATCACTCGCATCTAGCAAGTGGTTTACCATATTGTCCAAGTTACCATCTTCTTCATAGGCCAGTTGGGTCAGCACCCTTTCGGAATGGTTGAACCCCATATCTTTGACTGCAGAGACCGCCAGCGAAAGTCTAAGATCAACGGGTTCACCTTCACTATACACACTGCAGCATTGGCCATCATCGGAATCGGTTTCTTCTTCATCGCTTGATTCACATTTGTTGATGTCTGTCACTACTCGGCATACGACTTCAACTAGTTGGTTGGGGTAAATTGAACATTCTCGTGTGATAAGAACCGGATGATCTTCGTGCTCCGCAACCGGGAAACATTTGTCACAGAACACAACGTTTGAACATACCACGCACGTGTACTTGTCTTCTTTCCATTCGGACTTGCCACATTCAGAGCATCTGACTAAATTTTGAGAATTGGTATTCGGTAACCGATGGTTAGATTCTGGTTCAACCCGTGCTTTGTCTACGTATTCCCGAAAATCTCTGGGCAATTCATCCAACCGACACGAATCGAAAAACGGTGTCAGTGTGGATTGACCTTCACTACACGCCATAGGCATGACGTAGAGAAGTGGCGGTCTTGATTCGTTCAAAAAATACATGCATCTCATCGCGTCTCGTAGTCCAGCGGTATTGTTTATTGTGCAGTAATCCTCACCATCTGCAAATAAATTAATTTAACACTAACGTCGTGAAAATTATCTAAACCCCTCACAGCTTGCATAAATAGATGGTAACTTTTGATTCAATGAAATCGCAAGTGATATCTTGGCATTAATAGTTTTTCAAATACGGTTGCTTAATTAGCGGTTTGTGTGGATGCTGTGCTAGAAATGAACGGGCCATTTCGTTGTGTATACCTCAGAAATGAATTATTATGGTAGGTGTCAGAATTAAATATGAATTTTGATATTCAAATGGAATATTTACGCTTGTGTAATCACAAAAATTAGTCAACATATCATTTGTGCGTCAAGCCTGAACATGTTCAAAGCTGAACATGACAAGTATATGGCAAAAGTCGAAGATCGGTCGTGGCCTTGGCTTTTCCGATAAATACAAGCTCTGCGACAAAATCTTGGAGTACACCGAAGAAGAAAAGGACCCGGGTGTCTGGATTTGAGGTAGTTTGAAAAATGGTCTACAATGTGAAGCCGTTTACAAAAGCACGTCTCGGCATGTTACGGTGGATATTTGGACGTTTTTCCCTGGGGTGTTTTCCTCTCATGATGAACACATACACCCGGTTCTAGACTATGCCACACAAGCCTGGACACCATGGCTCCAAAAATGACATATTACTTCTGGATCAAATATCAGAGAGCTTCTAGACTTGTCATTGGACTCGAAAATATGCCAATCGCCGGGCGAATCAGACGACTGGAGCTGAGGACACTTGCACAAAGGAGAATGTGAGGTGATCCCCTGGACTTATTATTCCACCTTCGAACTTCCAGCAACAGCCGTGGCCATGGTTGCAATTTGGAAATACCACACTCCAAGCGGAACTGCCGCAGGTATTTTTATTCGGTGTGTGTTTGGTTTGGAATTCCCTGCCAACCGATTTGGTAAGCTCAAACGGTTTATCTACATTCAAGTTTAAACTTGACGATTATATAAGAGCTAATCCAAATTTTGCCTCCAACTATTAATAGACTATCATCATCTCATTGATTTTGAATTTATTTATACATCTATATACATTTGTACCTATAGTTCGACTCTATGATTATTGTAAATTTAATTGCTTTTTCCACCATAAATCTTGAATCATGTTGACCAAATCCTACCTCGCACCTGAATACACAAGCTGACTTTCCATATTGATAAAACATTTGTGTTGTTTTTATGCATTTCCTATATTTTTATCTATGGTTACTGTAAAGTATTTGCTTTTTGCACCATTAATGCTTTGAAATTTGAATTACTTTGAACTATCAAATAAACGAGATTGCTAACAAAGTGTTACGCTTCTACTTTAATCGCATTCGCACACAAATCATCACGTCTATCATATTCAGCTTAAGATTGGTCACGAGAATGCTATTTAAGCCTGAACTCTGTTGGCACTGACACCCTTGGTATGACGAATCTTCTGTGTCAGAAGCGAAACGGTGCCGAAAATCTGCTCTAACCAATTCATTGCAAGGTTCGACGACTGTTATCGCTTTTCATCCGTGGAGAAAATAAGCTTCAAATAAAATTTCATTACCTTTAGCAAAAAACATCATAAATGAAATCGAATTTGATGAATGCCTAGTGTTTCGCTTTAGTCCTAGGCAGCGGTTAAATCAAGAATGGTCACACGTCATACGATCTATTGGGATTCGCGTTTGCTCTCGATTGATGAGCCAACTGGCATTAGAAAATTTGGTCTATCTTGTTTGTATTTTTGGACGTTTTTCCTTTGAAATATTCCGCTTGCCCTTAAATACGTATAAGAACATTGTGTTTAATAACTCAGTGAAACCTTGGGCTACAAAAGAACATCAAGCTGATCGAGAGGATTTGTCATAGAGCAACTAAAATGGTGGGTTGTCTGCGCACCGCACTTTTGAGGATTGACTGGTGCATCTTAATTTGGATACACTGGCTTGCAGACGAGTTCTATTGGATTTAATTCTTTCTTACAAAATACTAAACTCAATGATTCACACAGTGATACATCTATTTCACCTCCGGACCCACACATTGGTATTGGATATACCACATTCTTACCGGAACTGCCGTCGGTTCTTTTTGGTACGCATTTGTTTCTTGTGGAACTCCTTACTGTCCGACGTTGTGCAATCATGTAATGCAACTAATTCCAGAAACAAACTGGATTTATTTATGATTCGTAATTCCACCCTGCAACCCGATTATATAACTTATCCTGATCGTTTTTTCTCCACCAATTTGAAGCGTTTCCGAAGACCGAAGGAAAATGCATTTAAAAATCGTAATCGAGATATTGTTTCTCAGCTGTCTGTGCCTTTTAAGCTTTAAATCCAATGTCTGTGGAAGGAATGCCATTATGAAAACAGAAAACAGTCGTCAATTTCGGAAAGTGCTCAAACAATTGTGTGGAG
>JACCGJ010022516.1:0-14975 GCA_013407085.1 Atriophallophorus winterbourni
TGGATAATGCATCCAAATCTTTGTTTAATCTGGCAATGTAAGTTTGTGTTTCAGAAGATGGAAAGGAAATTACTACTTTCATGTCATCTGCGAACAAGAATAGTTTACTATGAGAGACAACTGTATGTACATCATTTATGTATAGGAGAAAAAGTAATGGACCTAAAACACTGCCTTGTATCACGCCACTTGGAATCGGCAATGTGCGCGATCTGTGACCATTAACCTCAACACAGTATGTGCGATCGGTAAGAAAAGAAGTGAGCCAAGAATGAAGATTGCCACCTATACCAAATGAACTTAGCTTAGATAGTAATAGGTTATGCGGTACTGTGTCGAAAGCTTTAGTTATATCAAGGAAGACAATTGAACTTGTGATTCAGTCTAAGTATTCTAGCTGGCAAGTAATGCAGGATCTTTTGTTAAGGAATCCGTACTGTGCCTCAGATAAGAAACTGGGTGTCCGGTATTCTAGAATAGCTTTCTTTACAATTTTTTCAAATAATCTTTATAAGAAGGCTGTATGGTTTATTGGTCGGTAGTTAGTAACTAAGTGTTTCGAGCCAGATTTGTATCTAGAAATAAAAATTAAGTGTTTCCACTCTGCCGGAAATGTACCAGATTTAATAGATGCGTTGAATAGGTTAAGCAAGAGAAGTTGAAAGTCTTTACTACCCATTTTGCATATGGCTGAAGGTATGCCTGCTGTGACAGGTTTAGGACCGACAATTGATTGCTGACATAATTTATTTATGTCACTCAGGTTTATACTCAAAGTTTTTAGTGTATTCGGCGAAGGAAGATGACTGGTTGTGTAAACGTAGTTTGAATTGTTGTAGGTAGAGTTAAAGAACAGAAGGAATTCTTCACAGATAGCATCAGGTGAACTAATAATTGCTTCAACTGCGGATGAATTACAATATTTGATAATAAAATCTATGTTGCTGGGTGAATTGGATGATCTTAACTAGAAATGTTTACTTAGTGATTTCGGCTTATCCTGACTTATAACAGCTTTTTTTCGTCGGCTCTGAGCGTGTTATCTAAAGCATATCTGTGACTTTTCGATAGTTCATAAGAACGAAGAAGGACAAAAATGTCATGTGTTTTTACAGCAACAGAATGTAGTTTCATCATTTTCTTTTCTTTTTTCTGGGCTTTCGTTAATTTCGTCTGCCTAATGAGCTTATATGATGCCTTCATAAGTAAACCTTTCAGTTGTGAATGAAATGTTGAAGAGACTGTTGTGAACTCAGTAGAGAGGATAAATCGGCTCCAGTCTTCTGTTCTAATGAATTCTGACAGTAGATTCTAGTTAATGTAGTTGTAGGTATGCTTATTATCAGATGGCAGCAAAGAATTGCCAGAAGCTGTGGCACATAATATTTGGAATGATAATATTCTACGGTCACTGTTAAGGAAAGTTGGAATTACATTCAGGTTAGCTGGAATAAGGTCCAGAGTGAAGACTAGGTCTAAGAAATTGTCATTTCTTGTAGGTTGGTCAATAAATTGCTTATATCATAGTAAGTCAATCGTTCTAATGAAAGGAGTATAGCAGCTGTGATGTGCCGGATCGTGCCATTTTAATTCTGGCATGTTGAAGTCACCAGCAATAAGCTTATATTTCGTGTGGTGTAAAGATGCCTCTATAAACGCATTAATTAAGGAATCCATTTTATAGATGGTTGAAGACGGTGGATAATAAATACAACCTATTGAAAGATCTGAGGATGGTAATACAATCCATGTAGAGTATTCTAGTTCTGTCAGACTTGGTGAAGTAAAGGTATCAGCTTTAAATTTGGAATGAACATAGATAAGAGTACCACCTCCCGTTTCGAAGTTTGGTTATTCCGGAATATCTAGTAATTAGGTACCATAAGTGTTGAGTATGCGAGTCCTAGATTCCTAAATAAAGGGTTACGCTCAGTAAAAAGTAGTAATTTTTATTCTCGATTTTGAAGCAGAGGAATTGCCGTGCAGTGTTTCAATCTGCTCACGCAAAGCATTCAATTCCTGGATAATTTGATCCAGCACATGTGAACCAGCAACAATTAAATGTTGCAGTTTTTATGTACTGAACTTACTGGCCTTAATACGCTTCTTCGAAGTTCCAGCTAAATTGGCCTCCTTGGGAGTAGTAGCTTGCATGGGTGGATGGGGGTAACTGGCTAACTTGTCTAACTTTTCTTTGGCGGAAATATATTCAGATATTTTATTTGCATGTTTTTTGAAGTTCAACTTACATTGACTTCCATGGAAAGATCGTGTGACTGGCTAATTTGGTCAAGTTTCGTCTTGGCTGCAGTTCTCCCACGCGAAACAAATGCATAAATTTGAGTGGGTACGACGTTCGACGAGCTAGACGAGATTAAACTATCTTGGAGTTTTTCATCAATAGAAGCAGCGTCAGTGACAGCTCTATGTCAGCAGCTGCAATAACACTGTAACCAGCGGTATTTTGCATAAACCCCATAGTGAGATTTATGTATGCCAGAGCAGCTAGGTTATGCCCAACGCGTGCGATCTGTGCACTAAATGCCCCTGACTACTTTTTGCAGCAATTGCCGTTGAGGCAAGCATTATTTATACTCATCTGCTAGTGAGAATTATGAGTAACGATAATGTACCAGAAAAATTCTAGGCGGATTTTATCACAAGCTCAATTAATCAGCAGGAGTAATAATGAACGCTTTGCTTTTAATAATATAGTAAATAGTCTATTTTAAATAATTTCACAGAATACCAAATTCGTAATGTTTTTTAATAGAGCGTGGGAAATACAGTAAAGTTGAACGTACCGCGCAAATCCCAATCCTCTGACAATTCAATGACCTTTTTGATATCTCTCAGCTGGTCATCGTAATCACTGATCAAGTGAATTTGACATCATGAGCAAACATGTAGAATGGACATGATAAACCCCATAGTGAGATTTATGTATGCCAGAGCAGCTAGGGTGAGCCCAATGCTTGCAATCTGTGTACTGAATACCCCCGACAACCTTTTGCAGCAATTTCCGTGGAAGCAAGCATTACTTATACTCATCTGCCAGTCAGAATTATGAGTAACGATAATGTACCAGAAAAATTCTGGGCGGATTATATCACAAGCTTAATTAATCAGCAGGAATAGTAATGAACGTTTTGCTTTTAATAATATAGTAAATAGTTAGTCTATTTTGAAAGAATTTCACAGAATAGCGAAAATTCGTTATGTTTTTTTAACAAAGCGTGGGAAATACAGTGAAGTTGAACGTAACGCGCAAATCCCATTCCTCTAACAATTTAATGACCTCTTCGATATCTCTCAGCTGCTCACCGTGATCACTGATCAGGTGAATTTGACATGTGTAAACATGTAGAATGGACATGATAACTGATATGTTACATCATTATTGAAGATCAGGACGAGTATTGGGCCTAGTACTGAAATCTGTGGGATCCCACTAGTAACTTTTTCGAATTCAGGGGTAGTATCACCTATACGGACATTAAAGGATTTATCACGAACAGAACTGATTATCCGGTCCTGAAGATTATCAGATACTCCTTTGGCAGCGAGCTTCAACCCTAGGGGCCTGTGTCTGACTGAGTCGAAGGCCTTACTAAAATCTAAGCAGAAGACCTCTACCCATCCACCTTCGTCTGGTGTCTTGGAAGCGTCATCCGAAGAGCGAAAAAGAAGATTTGAGAGAGACACAAACTTCCTGTAAGGAAGCTATGTTGAACCGTGCTTAATGATGAATTTTGCACGACGTTGCTGCACAACCGATCCCTGATCAGTCTTGTAACAACTTTTTTCTACTGTAATTAAAAACAATAGACCTTGATATAATTTCCGTTGACTCGTGTTCCGTGATTGCTCCTCGATACCAACGTACACGTGTAGCAGACTATTGTCTCTACACATTCACCATCGTACACGTCCACCTATTCAACCTTTGGCAAACACACAATTCAAAGGCCAACCAACGTCACGTGTACAATTATCGATCTTCGCGCTACGGTCAGCCATATCGACCACCTTTCAAATACACATTCAAACGGTGCGAAGCAACGGGCAATCGGATCAGATATAATAACACGGACAGGCAGCGAACAACTGACACTGTCTCTGTATCAAGATCCATCCTTTCTGTTTTTTGTTTCAACCCATGTACAGAACAACATTTTCGTTCTGCAGAGATAAGATTCGGCGTACCAGTGTTGTTTTATGAGCCGAGACATGGGGGTTCGAAAGCGAAACCGACGCTAGGAGCCACTATCAGCAAACACCGCTAGGGCCATAACCTAAACTGGTGAGCCCGAAAACGAACACACGGTGAGTCTGTTCCTGAACTTTTGACGATTCTTATCGCATTTAAATTTTCGTGCCATCCTCCTCCATGAGTGAGCCCCAGAGAGATTCTAGTCCGGTAACTATTAACACCGTCGCCTTCACCATTCCCCAGTTCTGGACTCAAAACCCAGAGCTGTGGTTTCTTCAGGCAGAATCGTTCTTTGAGATCAAACGCGTAGCGCAAGACAAACTCAAGATCCATTATGTAATAAGCTCACTCACTTGCGAGTCACTGTCCTTAGTCCAAGATATTTTGCTGAAGAAGCCATGTACTTATGAGGATCTAAAAGCAGCCCTGATCACGCGACTAACAGAGTCCGAACGACTTCGTGTTCAGCGGCTTTTAACGCAGGAAGAGCTTGGGGATCGGACACCGACCCAATTACTCAGAAGCATGCAATCATTGATCGGCAACATAACGATCGATTAACGCTTCTTGAAGCAACTCTTCCTTCAACGCCTCCCAGTACACGTTCAGGAAATAATGGCCAACTTTGTGGACATGGTTGGCATCGCACAGCTTGCGGAGATGGCAGACAAGATCGTCGAGATTGAGCAGCCCACTGTAAGCACAGTTGTCAAGGCGGATCCAACTGACGACCACCACGGTCGTGCCATCCGCAGTTTGGAAAGTCAGCTAAACAGGCTCATGAGGGATAAGAGTACTAAGAGGAGTCGCAGTCCAAATAAGCGAGGTTTTTGCTGGTACCACGCGCGCTTTGGAAGTAGAGCCCGTAAGTGTTATAAACCATGCTCCTTCCATAAATCGGGAAACTTGAATGCCAGTTCATGATGGCGACCGCGAAGACTGGCATTTGTCAAAAGGGTCGCCTGTTTTACGTACGAGACGTTACAACTAACATGAAGTTTCTTGTCGATACTGGAGCTCAAATAAGCGTGATACCTCCACGCCCACAAGATAAAAACAAACTATCCAGTATCGTGTTGCGCGCAGTAAATGGTACAGCAATACGCACATACGGCAAAAGATTCCTTACCCTCAATTTAGGCCTTCGAAGACCTATAAATTGGGTTTTTACCATAGCCGACGTTCTTAATCCTATATTGGGATTAGACATATTCCAACACCACGGAATAGAAGTTGACCCTGAAAGGTGCAAGCTGATAGACGGCGTAACGAACCTTACCATTAATGGCTCGCACACTACATGCACGTCTCCCACCGTAAAGAACGATATCCAGCATTTTAGTCAACCATACAAGAAGCTCATAGAATATTTCGTGGATATCGCATCTCCTAGCTACCAGACGGCAGACATAATGCACGATGTTAGACATCGAATCATAACTACAGGGAACCCATGCTTCAGTAGACCGCGAGGGTTAGCTCCAGATAAGCTCAAAATTGCTAAAAGCGAATTATAGCACATGTTGCAATTGGGAATTATTCGACCTTCCAGCAGCACTTGGGCAAGTCCACTACACATGGTCCCTAAGAAGACAGCCAACGACTGGAGACCATGCGGAGATTATAGAGCTCTGAACAAGCTCACAAAGCCTGATAGGTATTCAATCCCGCATTTGCACGACTTCTCCATGTCCCTCAACAATAAGCGAGTGTTCAGCAAGATAGATCTTGTTCGTGCATATCACCAAATCCCGGTTCATCCAGCGGACGTTCCAAAAACTGCAGTGACCACACCATTTGGTCTCTTTGAGTTTTTACGCATGCCCTTTGGTCTGCGCAACGCCGCGCAAACGTTCCAACGTTTCATGGACCAGGTCACGCACGGACTTGATTTCGTCTTCGTTTACATCGACGACATCCTGGTTGCTAGTCGTTCCCACGAGGAACACCTACAACACCTCAAACAACTGTTCGAGCGCTTACGTCATTACGGAGTGGTCATCAATCCCTCCAAGACACAACTCGGACAAGATTCCATCGATTTTCTCAGCCATCACGTCAATTCTGAAGGAATCAAACCCCTCAGCGATAAAGTTGACGCGATTACAAGCTTTCCATTACCAGACTCTCTCACCAAGCTGCGTAGGTTTGTTGGCATGGTCAACTACTATCGCCGCTTCATTCCGAAGTGTTCAGAGCTATGCCAACCCCTGACGGACCTACTGAAGCTTGATAAAAAGCAATTCCAAATGAACGAGTCAGGTAGACAAGCTTTCGAGAAAATCAAGCAGGAATTGAGCAAAATGGTGTTGCTAGCACACGTCGATCCGCAAAGCACACTCGTACTATCAACTGATGCATCCTCTGTCGCTGTCGGTGGCGTGCTACAACAGAGTAAGAACGGCAACTTAGTACCACTTGCGTTCTTCTCAAAGAAGCTACAACCCGCAGAGCAAAAGTATAGTACGTTTGGTCGCGAACTCCTGGCGGTGTATCTGAGTATTAGGCACTTCCGTCACTTATTAGAAGGCCGCGAATTCGAGATACTCACAGATCACAAGCCATTGACCTACGCGCTATCCTCTGCCTCTGACAAGTACAATCCACGTGAAATACGACAGTTGGACTACATCTCGCAATTCACATCGAAAATTAATTATCTTCCTGAATTCAAGAACGAAGTTGCCGACGCCTTGTCCAGATCTTTCATTGACACAATTAATGTCAGCCCCACGGTTGATCTGAAAGAACTGGCTAAGCTTCAGAGTAAACAGAAAAATTTTCTTCAGCAGTTGTCTAACACTAATTCGAAGATCAAACAAATCCCCTTAGACGGAACACGCGAGACCATAATATGTGACACAACGACAGGTACACCACGACCAGTCGTTCCTGAAACGTATAGAAGAGTCATATTCGATTCCATTCACAATATGTCGAACCCTGGTGTCCGCGTCACGCAACGTCTAATCGCCGAGCGCTTCGTATGGCCTGGAATGAATAAGGAAGTGCGGGAGATGGCCAAAGCCTGTCTTTCGTGTCAAAAAGCTAAAGTTCAACGCCACATACGAAGCTCAATCGGAACATATGACGATAACTGCACGCGTTTCAGCCATGTTCATATCGACATCGTCGGACCGCTGCCAATCTCAAAAGGCCAACGATATCTTCTGACGTGTGTAGATCGATACACGCGTTGGCCGGTAGCTGTACCCATCCAGGACATCAATTCAGAAACGATAGCGAGAACATTTGTCACACACTGGATTGCTGATTACGGCACACCCGAAATCGTTACGACAGATCGCGGTGCACAATTCGAATCAAAACTATTCCAGGACCTCACAAAGCTGCTCGGAACGAAACGAATCCGAACCACAGCTTATCACCCAGCAGCAAATCGGATGGTCGAACGGATGCACAGACAGTTAATCGCATCCTTGATGGCTCAACCAAACCCAAGCAACTGGACCGAACACCTACCGCTGGTTCTACTGAGCATGCGGACCTCGTTTAAACAGGACTTGGGATGCTCATCAGCAGAGTTAGTTTACGGTACTACTCTTAAGCTCCCAGCGGACCTTGTACACGGATCGCAATGTAACCAATACATCGATCCTAGCGATTTTGTACAGCGTTTACGTGCAGCTATGCAGTCTATACAACCTAAACCAACGCGACAACACAGCAACACAACATACATCCCGGTAGAGCGATCTACCTGCTCCCGTGTGTTGGTCAGGGTAGAGTCAGTACGTAAACCACTAGAACCTCCATACAACGGTCATTTCGAAGTCCTTAAACGTCACTCAAAGCATTTTATCGTTGATATCAAGGGTAAAAAGGAGACGATATCCATTGATCGATTAAAACCTGCTTTTATCGAAAAAGACCCAGGTGGAGACGGGTTAAGCAACACGCCAAAAGTTAAACAAGCCATAGACAAATATAAGACCGCAGGTGAACGGATAACTAGATCCGGTCAACATGTTCATTTCCCGGATAGATTAACATAAGTTCTAAATTAAAAGAACAGCATCTGGCCCACTTCTTTTTTTCCTTCACAGGGTATTGCGAGGACGAACTCACTTTGGAATGAAAAGACCGAACTTCCAGTGAAGAATACCCTCGAGGAACATCGGAGTGGCAGTCATCCTTTGCCCATTTCCACTCCTTCGCTCCTAAACTCTGGATAGCGATTTTGCCGATCGTGCTTAGAACGGGTGCTATCTATTTTTTGGCCTCCGAATCGCCTTTTTAATCCCGACGATCGGCACTCAGTGTTCTCAGCACTGGAGGGGAGCTGTGTAGCAGACTATTGTCTCTACACATTCACCATCGTACACGTCCACCTATTCAACCTTTGGCAAACACACAATTCAAAGGCCAACCAACGTTACGTGTACAATTATCGATCTTCGCGCTACGGTCAGACCTTTCAAATAAACATTCAAATGGTGCAAAGCAACGGGCAATCGGATCAGATATAATAACACGGACAGGCAGCGAACAACTGACACTGTCTCTGTATCAAGATCCATCCTTTCTGTTTTTTGTTTCAACCCATGTACAGAACAACACTTTCGTTCTGCAAAAATAAGATTCGGCGTACCAGTGTTGTTTTATGAGCCAAGACGTGGGGGTTCGAAAGCGAAACCGACGCTAGGAGCCACTATCAGCAAACACCGCTAGGGCCATAACCTAAACACGTTTGGGCTACCGCGATAAATCTTCATTCTCTAGAGCTTCATTTCCTAACTTCTTGAAGGCTGTATTGTAGAGGTCAGTCTACTTTAAATTGGTGAGCCCGAAATACACGCATCCGTCGTGTATCTTTTCCGGTACGTCAAATTTTCCAGCTTGACATCAGGGTTTTAAAGGTATTTTTGACCGCGTAAAATTTTGCGTTTTCGCATCATTTGCTCTTGTCGTGTATAAGCAGTAATAAATTTATTGCCTAATCTTGTCCATCATAAGCGATTCTAAAGTGTTATTCTGGCCTCCATGGTCATCGCAATGCACTGATTTATTCCGTAGGACCCAGAGTACTTGATTCATTTTTTTAAAAACTGAATTTTTGCTAAAAAAAAATAGTTGATGTTTTCGCATTTAACGCAGTAAATCCCCTGTTATATTTTGTCACAGGTACGAGACGCAGTCATGGCTGCCCCCCAGCCTCAAACAGGCCGTGCATTTACGCATGTTCATGTCTGAACGATCTAGGCTATAGCAGATGTTAGGCAACTTAGAACGAAAACCCACCCACCATTCCAATGGAGATGCGCGGCTGTTATGTTCATGGCACATGAACGAGTCCTTACTAAATGCTGCTACAAAAGCACTCCGGAATCTGAGCTTGCGAAAATGGCGGACTGTATCAGTGAATGTATCCGTTCCTATCCAGATTATCATATTTCGAAGGTAACCGCAGGACGATCATGCAAACTGGGTAATCCAGCGGAAATCAGCAATACCGATCTACTGCCTGAAGTTTCATCTTTACGCAATGAAGTTCGAAACCTCACACTCAACGGTAAGTGACGATCACGTACACCATCCCGCCAACGCTCAAGTAGTCACCCTCGGTCATCCGTTTCCTGGATCCATCAGAAATACGGCGATGATGAGCGGCGTTGCATTAAAGCTTGCGCCTATTGCAAATCGCCAGCGGAGAACTCAGGCCGACACATAACGACGACTACTGTCTTCGGCTCGAAGAGATTAAGTCGTCTTTACTTCATCCAAGATAAGTCTCCAGGCTTAAGTTTTCCGGTGCACACCGGTGCCGAAGTTAGTGTACTGCAAGTAGACACCTGTGCAATGTCCAACTAGATGAGCCAACACTTAATGGTGGCTAACGGATCGATTATAACAAACTAAGGTCAACGCTCCCTGACCAGTAATTTAGGTCTACGTCGTGAATTCCGCTGGATTTTACAATCGCTGCCATTACATTTGCAATCCTAGGTGTTGATTTCCTACACTCGTTTGACGTTCTTGTTGATTCTCGCCACTCGCAGCTAATAGATGAGACTACTCGTCTTAAAGCTTTGATAAACCGAGCAGAGATGAATGGATTTCCCTGTGTTACATTTCGGCGAAGTAGAACCCCGCTATGCCACGTTGTTCGCGAAATAGCTAAGACCTTCGTATATTAATACGCCAAGGTACTTGACGCTCATACATCTTTCAAACACCGACCCATTAAATGAAACCCCAGGATTGTTATGATGCAGAGCTCAACACCGCAGACCAGTCATGTTGGAAAACACCATTTCGTTGCCATTTTGGTGATTCAAAGATACACCGTGTGGATGACCACTGGTAATGCTTGGAAGCCATTCGTTGTAACACAATACTTTCAAGTACTTTAAGCAATGGCGATGTGCACGCGATCGAGTGGTATTTACCATGATCTCTTATAGGAATCTGGGTTATACAGACAGACTCCCAACAGTCAGGCTTCACACGATTAAAAATGGATGCGATAGGTTCTGTAAGTATACCGGAGCATTACTTGAATACAATGGGCGAGCGTTTATCTGGATCTGCAGCCTTGAACTGTGAGACAAACAATGTGCACAAAAATCAAATACGTTGGTGAAGGATAAATCGCAGAAACAAAATATGGGCAGAAATAAGTTCTGTTGACTATCATTATCAGCTAGATTCAGGACGAAAAATTTCATACTAGGAATTGATGTCGATAAAAGGTGGATATATTTCATTGTCTTTTTAACGACTTTGTTTAAGCGCACGTCATAGGTGACGACTGTCTCTCGTGCTTAATTAACTGAGGAATTTGCGCAACAGCGTTTTGATCATGTCATTTGGAGGCTTTTTGATTATGCGTAGACGCTTCGGTTAGGCGGAAGAAAAACGATGAGGACTGAAAAAATACTTTTGAACATGAAACTCGAAAAAATTGAGATAGGACGTTGCAACTTCACAAATTATGAAGAGATCCTGTTCATGAAAATTTTCGGAATGAGTGGTTTCAGGCAATTATCTGATGGCTGAACTATCGTAATGTTCGCAAGCTCTAGTAATCACCTCTCTGACATGCTGCGAGTTAGATAATTGTTCCCAGTACCTCCATAAATTTTAGTTAGAAGTTTGATAACACAGAGTTCCGAATTATCGATGAGAGCAAATTTTCGAGAATGAAACATTTCGGATGCATTGGAATAAGATAACGTTAAATGTACTAAAGATGACGAAATATTATGCGGAGAAATAAATGTTGAGAACGGCCGATTTTGATTCCCAGCGACATGACGTTGACTATTCTTGCTCCAGTACATCCCGACAACTCCGTAGACTTTCCGGTGTCGTTATTTTATACGCTTGATACCAGGTTACATGAATTTAATCTAACCGATTACCGGTTAATTTTTTGAAATGATCGAGGTTTTATCATTTGCCAATATCGTCGTCAGCTCGAAGCTCGTAATTTCAATGTGTAAATTATCACTAAGCTGCTGTCGATTGTAATAAGTGCATTCAAGAACCAGTTATTATCCAAGAATGATGCGATTCATTTTATTAAATGTATCAGTTCACGGGAGATTCCCGTTATGACATTGGTTCACTTATGTGATTCATTTTTACATGCCGATTATTTTGACCCACTTGAGCAGCAATTTCTAGTAAGATTTGGTTAGTTCACTGCTCAAAGACTAACAATCGATATGATACGTGCCTTGTCATTTATTCAGCCTGAATGCGTGAAGATATAAATTACACAGTTTAATATTTATCTTTACTGCCAACAAAGAAAATTTCGACGACACACACTAATCGGCCAAGTACATCCCCACCTGCAAGTGATGATTTTGAACATGTTCTTCTTTAATTAATTTTTTAATTAGCTACATCTAGCAATTTCTAGTCTATTTTAAAATGTGAGGGCCGTTTCACGCGTGGGCTTATAAATGATTCAATACTTGCATTTTCTGCGAAACCCCTCGCTGTAGTTTTAGGATTCATATAACCTTTATCTCTTAATTTCATAGAAGAAATCACAACTAAGCTCCCGCAAATACCGTGCACGCATATGTGACACAGCAATTAAAATGAGCAAGATTTGATGTAGATTCAAATGAATAAGCGTACAAAATAACGATGAACTGAATATTAGGTTAGTACCTAGTTTTGAACCAAGTTGATGGGCCTCATTGATCATGCGCTTACATCTAATTGTGTTTGAGATTTAAGAACATAAATGCGTTTAAAACGATTTTCCACCTGAAATAAAGTTTGTGAACAATTACAACACTCAATCGTGTCGGCCGAAACCGAAATTAGTTCACACTGCAGCAAAAGACTCACCCTTTTTTCCACCCCGACACTAAATATAAACAAAGGGTCTATCCCGCATTTTTTCAGATGCCCCAAAATATAATGCCACTCTAATGCGAGGAAAAGGTATTCTCCACCGAAAAGGTTGTGTATAATTTCCTTCCCATTGTAGTAGTTTATAAAATCCGAGGCATCGATAATCACTGGACTATTGGAAAAGAGCAAAGGCTCAAAGTTGTGATAGTCTTTGCACAGGATGGATTCGATACCGGTCACGGGCATCTAAAGAATTATGGTGATCCTGTGGGTTGAAATAAATATGTATTTAGAGAAAATTCGGAACGATCGAATACTAAATTCAGAACATTCAGAACAAAATTGATGTAATTCTTCTTGTCATCATGATATTCAGTGAATATTCAACAGAAATATTAAAGCAGATCAACAAGAATAAGTCAAATGTTTAGAAATGTTGTGAAAGTTTGACTTTGTACGATCATTTAAAAATTCGAATTCATTTTGCACATTTAAGGCTCACTAAACCCAAATTTCTAAAGGCATCGATCGATTCAAAACCCGAGTTTCCTCATACAAATCCTAAAGACCTTAAATTCCTTACTAAAGTTGGCGTAGAACAAATAATATTATGTTTGATAATATCCACCAAACATTCGAGAAATGATCAAGCGAACGAATTAATGCGACGCAACCCGGTCACGTATTTTAGAGTATCAATCTGAAACGACCAGTTGGCCAGGTATTTTTACTGCATTATTTTGCTCAGTGTAGCTCACTAACGCGTGTCACTCCTGATGGAAAGAGTGTAAAACGAACAGCGTTTATTATTAAGAAACAAAGGTGTACGGAAGTAGTTTACTTACATTGTGATTCACCACTTGGTAAAACCACTACCGTGTAGGTGATGTGTGTTTGATGTGAAAGCACAAGCCTGATCCAGGCAAAGTGTCACACAGTCAGAGACTGCACGTGGGCTCAGATACTGTTAGGTTGCCCAGGCTTAGACAGATATGACAATAGAAATAGAAAGACAATAGAAATGATAGTGAGACTCCAGCGTGTTTCAGCATGCAGCTCACTACCGGCGGCCAATCAATTTAGCACGGTGTAAGCTGTACAACACAGAAGTGCTGCACGATTGCACATCCGTCGACCGCGTAGGAGGTGGTGAAGTGGATGAAACGTGCGCTCTCCAATCTGACCGCGGTCGCACATTCCGGAAAATATATGCTCATCCCAAATATTACACCACACTGGGTTTAATTGATTTGTCTATGTTATTTGGTTGTATGCTAAAGCAAGCTTGATTCTTACTGCCATTTTTACTTTATATCTGCATATGCCGGAGAAACCTGACAGCATATTAGGGTACATGCAGTCTCTGACTGTGCGGCACTTCGCTAGGATCCACGATTGTGATAACATACGCACATACTGCAACATATATAATTGTGAATCAGGTACCGGTAATAGTTGGATAATTAGCTGAAACAACCTAACGCTGTTTAATGGATGAAGACATCACAGTACAACCCGAGATAACCACCGGCTCAAATGGCCCGAGAAGCGTGGGATGAAAACTAGTGTTACAGCTAATCTCTGAGATCATTACAAAAAAATTTGTAATTTGGCGAGTAGCTAATTCAAGGTTAAGATCCAAGCGGAACAATTGAACTGACGTTGTTTAAAGTTGAGCCCAATTTCGTACCCTTAAGCTTAACATGAATTAAGTCAAACCATATGTATGTATGAAAGCACAAGCCTGATCCAGCCAAAGTGCCGCACAGTCAGAGACTGCACGTGGGCTGAGAAACTGCCAGGTTGCCCAGGCCTAGACAGATATGAGAATGAAAATAGAAATGGTAGTGAGACTCCAGTGTGTTTCAGCATACAGCTTACTACTAGTGGCCAATCAATTAAGACAGACATTATGTTAAATTCGTTATATTATTTGAATGTTATTGGAATCAATTCCAGTGTTCTGATTAGTGCATGTTTTAGCTATGTAACCGCGAAAATGTTAACCTAACACCATAAAGTAAAAATTGGTAATTTGTTATTAACGAGCATTACTCACTAACGTTTAGAGCTTGCTCGAGAAATATCGTCCTGCCGAAATAAAAAGTAATCAATTCCACAAATTATCGCACGTTCCATTAGAGCAGCTTTTTGTAAGATTCAAAGTATGACTGTTCATTTTCAGAATGTGAACGTAGGAAACATGTGACAGTGCAAGCGAAAACGTATCATATTTTCGGTATCAAACAAAGATACGAAACCAGTCAAGTAGTTGCTGTGCATGAAAAGCGTTCAGGGTTGTCTAGCTCATTATGGTTATCCGTTTTATCGCTTACACATATACAATATGTCCATGCCACTGAACCGGTTAGCTTTTCCAGCGTTTCGTGATCGCGGCTTCAAATATAAACGTAACTCACCATTT
>JACCGJ010022517.1:0-10463 GCA_013407085.1 Atriophallophorus winterbourni
TTCCGAACAAAACTGTTTGAGTGTCAGCATTAATTTGACGATTAATTTCTTTTGAAACATCTTCATAATGTTCGCATATTGTCTTGACATTTTCATAAGTTGGATTTTTCAACATTAATAACTGGCGATATAAATCAGGTTCATTGATACCAGCAATTAAACGATCTCTTAAATGATCATATAGTTTATCTTCGAATGCACAACGTGTAGCCTGTATTTGCAATTCCAGAATAAATTGACGAATAGATTGGTTTTCTTGTCTTTGCATTGTATTAAAGCGTGCACGTTCAGCAATTTCGAAATTTTTCGGAGTGACATGCGCTAATAGAATAGATTTCAATTCATTGAAAGTCTTCTTGGCAGGTAGGATAGGGAATGATAAATTTTTCAGCAAAGCATAAGCATCTTCTCCTGCTGAAGTGAGAAAATGCGCAGTGATAATTGAATCAGGCATTTCACCCTTGGTGAGACACCAAAGTTCAAAACGTTCCAGATAATCTTCAATTTCTCTGGGAGTTCCATGAATATTGAGAGGTCCGAACGACATATCCTGCTCGCGACGCCAATTGTGATGAATTGAATTGTATTGAATTGAGTGAATTAACCAACCCAGGAATTGAATTGAGAATAACCACACTCACTTGAATCACACAGCGTGTATTAATTAATGTAACTAACAACGAGAATTTGAATTACAGAATTATCGATTAGTATTGATTGTTATTCAAACAATCATCAAATAGCCATACTGAGACCGAGTCATTAAATACGGTTGTGCAGCGTCCGGTCCCCTGTTTCAAGTAGAGAGCTTTTAAAATCTTAAGCACGCAAATCTATCAACACCCGCTTAAAAACATTGTTTCTAGGCATCCGAAAATGCATACTATAAAAAATGGATAGCTCACATGTACCTATTTGACTTTCCCATGAACAATCAGAGGAGACCTTATCCTACTTTACACAATATTCAATACCTCAAACTATCAATTGCATGGCCTATTCACGCGAAAGAATGTAAGGAGTTATGTGAAGCATGAATATATGCTAATGTACCCCATTCCCGCCTATAATGTAGAAGGTATTTTAAATCTGTCCGTTTCTGTTTTACTTGGAACAGTTAAACTTCTATCGTTACCCAGTGAATTAGACTGCATAAGTTTAAATTTAAATAAGCTAGTTGTTATTGAATTATCCGTTTCCCAACTACTCATATACTGGTTAATATAGTCGCTTACCATGTTTTATACATTCAATTTTCAATTTTTACGGTCCTATGGTTATTGTTGAGCTCGGTGCATTTTAGACGATTAAAAACCTTGAATTCACCTTGAAATGAATTGAGAGTCAGCTTTGGATAAATGTAATCTCTTCGGGAGCGTATACTGCGAAATGCGATCTTAGCTTGATCCCTGTCAATGTGACCTATGTTTTGTTGGCAGAAGCATTCTTTACTGTAATTCAGCTTTCGGATTACTCTTTAAACAATGCAGCTATAGCAAGCGGTTAAGAGGTCACGTTGCATTTTCAGTAATTTAAAATAATTATTGTCATTTGTTTTTAATATATTTGGGATGATGTGGTCATTATAATTTTATGAAGTAGCCTTGTCACTTACACGTGAAGAATCATTTCAGAGTGTGTTTTGCTGCTACTAAATATGTTTAACGTTTTGTTATCTTGAAAACTTCATGCATATTTCCTTTTAAATTTCAATTATTGTATTCGTAAATAGCGCTTTACACTTAATTCGACAGCAGTCTTGGCGTTAGAATAACGTTTTAAGTTCCCGCGATGCTTGATATAATAAGCACAACTAATTTAAGTGAGCAAGTACATTATATTTTAGGTGCGAAACGATTGTGCCTCATTTGATTAAATTTATCAAAGGCCGACAAAGTTAGTGATGGGTTGTCGCGATATTCCGTATACTGATATATTGCAACGTATGGGTCTATGTAAATTTACCCAAAAGAGGCTACATCGCGATAAAATTCTAACAATTGAAGTTGTGTCAACTGAAGAAAATCAACTTAGACATTTGTTTCAAGAGGGAAAGGGGACATACCTAGTTCCTCTGCATCTCAATTCCCAGTTTTAATTATTGGCGACATTTTTCGCTAAACGTGCTATGTTGTGTGACATTTCCAACCTCAATATTTAACGAACTTGGTGCATAATTACCAGTAGATTTGTCCAAACTCATCTCCACGACCGAATAGTAGGCATTGCCTTTGACGATTTCTCATTTGCAGTCATTGTCGGTAAAAATTTCATTCACCACACTATTTGGAGGCTTTGGCACTGGGGATTTTTTTAATTCAATGAACGACGAAAATGATAGTGAATCCATAATCATTTGATTTCAACAGGGCTGAATATTGGATATTAATTAGCCGTTGTTGCTCGAATACTATCTCTTAAAGCATCGCAAATGGATTTTGCTTAAACCGTAGTAATTTTCTCAGGCAGTAATCAGGAAAACGTGGTGATTTCAATCGACTGATTGAGTCTAAATAGTTGAATTGATAGTGAAGAGCGAAGTTTAAATCTCCTGCATTCTCGATTACAATGTCGAGATGAATCCGAAAAATATTGACTCATCTATTACCAAGTTTATGCAGCGGTTTCGAATGTTGAACAGGGAGGACTGATCTGTGAAGCATAATCGCTATGAATTCACCATCTGCTCAGAAGTACATTGGCGTGGATTAAGTAGAAGTGTTAAATTATAGTATTTGTCTAATTCTGCTGCATACATTTTGCGTAGCAGTTGTCTGAATTTTGCAATATCTTCCATAGCTTTGGGATTGAAACGGAAAATATCTTCATATCACCGAAACCAAATGTCGAATTTGACGCTGTTCCTGAATCGAAGTAGACTCAGCGACAGTGGCGGCTAGGAAATCGTTTGATATGGGTTTGCAATTGTTTAAAGAAGATTGTACGGATTACTCGACGTCCGAATGTATTTCGCGTAAACGACGTAAATGAAAATAAAACAACTCAAGATTACATTTTTAAATGCTACGTCGCCGTATATTATGAAGTGATTGTGATTTAGACATTAACCGCGATCTATCAATCCGTGGGTTCCCTTTCACAAAACAGTAAAAAGAAAAGAACAAATTCGGAATGAAACGTTTAAAAAGTCTTTGTTCATTGTCGTACACATTGGCTTGTATTATTAATTAGGCAGACAAAACAAAGTAATTGAGATGAAACCCTAAAACGCGAATTTTTTCTGATCGAAGAATGTAGCAAAATCAATAAGAGTTTGCTAACAATTTATTTTTCTTCTTGATAGATGACAATGAATCCACCCACCCGTTGTGAGACTTCAGAACACAACCTTCCTACGCTTAGAATATAGGTCATTAATCTAGCGAGAACGATAAATATTTATTATAAATGGTTGTAAACCACGCAAATACGAATGTACGTAGGCCATGGATGTAATAGAAACAACGACGTTTTGTTAACATGGTTGAACACGATACGATCAAAATGTTACGAAATAAGTGAATTGTCACTGTAAGAATAAATTTGTGTCCCAAACATGCATAACTAAAATATGCACTTATTTATCTACTTTTCCGATCCAATTTTCTACAACCATTGGCTATGATCCACATAAATTTGAGCTGTGGAATTGTATATATTTTAACGGAATTTGACTATCACACGTTTTGGCTTAAATATTTTCACACTATCCAATTCTTTTTGGCAGAAATGTTGGTTGATCTCGAAAAAATGAAGTATAACTATCTTTACGCGATGGTTCGCTTAACATTCGTAAAAATTTTCCCAAACTATATTCGGGCCCTGTCAATTTTGCCTATCATGGCTTGTATATGGAGTTTTGGCTATTGTGAGTTATTTTGTAGAGGCTAGCATATCAAGTATCAAAGACTGGTTGAGTTTATGCTTTAAAGCCCAGTTCAGATGAATTAACACATAACAATTGGCTGATAAACAAACCCGAGCATCCCTAATATATCCCATAGAAAATGCTGCAAACAACTCGGGTATGCATAACCATTTTTTTGATGGTTTCGAACTTTTTGGTATATGCAACGTCAAAACTCAACGGCACGCCAGAACCAACCGTTGTCTAATTAACAGTAATTTTCGACATTTTTCTTTATCTTTTTCGTTTTTCATATACATTCTTATTACCAACATAGGCCAAATGTATGCTGCTTTAGTCTTGTTTAATTTAATTGCTCTAACGGTGTCGCAATTTAAGCCATGAATGCTACAGCATTCACACATAGACAGATATTAACATCAATGTTAGTACTATGTTTCGCATCACCCAACAGTTTATCAATGCATTTATTTTAACCGATTTAACCAGTACGTGCTCGCACTTGTCAGTGATAGTTTAAGTCTTAGACCGTTTCTCCTCAAGGAGAGCATTCAACATGAAGGATGTAGCATCGAAATAATACCCAGTTCGTGGTTCTATTAGGCCATGGTTTGTAAAAGCGAGTTAGATTATACAATTTTAGAAGATTCACCGGTTCAAGAATAATAATCTGCCGAAATTGCTTTGCATAATCCGGATTTTGTATGTTCTATTCGCACATCAATGGAAGGTTGAACTTAAATCAATAATTGGATTTATAGTCAATTTTATGCGGCAAAACTCTTGTCTACAGCATATTCGGTTATGTATACATAAAATGATTATTTGTATCAGGTTGCATTCAGATATTATCTGGTACTTACTATTTATTGGCTTCCTTGCTTGGCAAGCACAGGATGATCACACGCTGCACGTTTTATATGAATAGGCAGTCCAAATCAAGATGAACAACCTCTCACGCAACAATGCATATCATCTGCCTTGAATGGGAATTGAACCTTTGATCACCACTACCGCACTCTGACCGTACGGCCGGGGCTAGCGTACGACATTTGACTGATCGTGATTAAGCATTTATGAATCTTTCGTTAGAGTGGAACACTTAAATAGGATTATATGCCCGACCAGGCTTGGAGGAACCAACAACACCCGTTTTTGTCGTCCAAGTGATCGTATCTTCATGTCGTGCCTTCCCTTCGGATTTAGAGTCAACCGGCTAAATTTGATCGGGGATGTTCTTTTGACGCGTTGTATGTTTTCCTGTTGGCTACTACTCATGAGTACCAGATTCTTAGAAATATTCACAAAGTTGATCAGGACGGTAAACGATAGAGCCATTGAAAGCTAGGTTCGCTCATAATTTACTGCATCACCAGTGCATGTTCTATGCCTTGAAATGTTTAAAAAGTCAAAACTGTGTGACTGCAGTTGCAAGGCTCAAAAATTAATCACAGTGCCTCCAACAATTGAGTACCAATAATAGGAAACCGGTAAAGCAGGGGATGTATGCACAGTCCGAACCGGCTAGTTCATCTGATTTAATATAAATGATCTAACGGATTGTAAACACACACACAAATTGTTCCTTTATACATTTTTATCTGAATTTTCCGTCCATACTTGCGAACTCTTTCAAGATTCAGCGCAACATGGGTGTAATTTATTCAGGTGCATATCCAAAATAATGAAATTTCAGCCGAGCGCGAACAGAATGGGCACAGACCAACCCAGTAAGAATGGCAAACGAGTTAAATGTCGTGTGGCAAGACTTGCGCCGGTGAGATATCCATCAACAAATCATGTCGGGCTTTCTAACGGAATCAGGCTTGTGGATGAAGTGAATAGTAATTGCTCGCCAAAATTCATTCGTTTGGGTTAAGGACAATTCATTCAATGGAGAAGTTACGGTATTGAATGTTTATTAACGAACGTCGAACACAAATCATTCTGAATGTAAAACTACATCACAAGTAGAAAGTTCAAAATTCAAAGCAGAGAATATTTAGCGGAGCAAATACTTATAGATAGCAGCCCGATTCGAAATTCATAAAATCAACCAACGGAGGACAATGAATAACATCCAAATGTATGAAGTCGATCGTAATCAAACGCGGGAAACAAAAACAGAAAAGGAATAAACGGTTGGAGGAAAGCTAACCAGAGTCACACGAAACGAAACAAAATGTGTGAATGGTAAGAAATAAGCGCGAGAATTATGCTAACGATAACATCGTTTGAAGTTCTAAGTGTCCTTTTTATGGTTGACCAATAAAAGTCACCCTCAAAATAAAGAAAAAGTCTCAGCGATTCTTGTAATAAAAAGCCACAAATCCACGATAAACTAGGTGATAGAATGCGGGTTCATCGCCAGCAAAAATCCAATTCCCTTAATCATGCTCTGTGCTTGAAGAAACCACAAGAATCCGAAATTCTAAATGACCCAACTAGTAATAATGTGTCGTACGTGTCATCACCATTGGACAGGCAAATGCCCCGTGACCTAACTCCCCTTGTTAACGACTACAACCTCAATGTGGAAATGATTTTATCGCGGGTGTGTTGCGGCTACAACAGGGAAACCATGGCAGACAAGTCATCATTAAAATGTGTGGTTGCAAAGCCGACTTATCGATTCGTAAGTCCACAAAAATAACTTTGTCGTTGGGGTTTGTATAACAGCGGCAGTCTGAAGTTCTTACAATACAGCACGCGGCACTTTCAGTAACGATATCAGTTAAGCTGAATGAATGCTTGATCGCCGCTTGAAAGCGCAAGTTCAAGACGCCATGAAAAGTTTTTAACATTAGAAACAAAAACACTTTGGAAAGACGCTGTTTCCGAAGTATGTCGTGACATCGGTAACAAGCCTACAATTTGAATCACTAGAAAACATGGGATATTCAAACACGTTGCACGGATGTGCAATCGTGCAGTACTTCTTGCTGTGCGGTTAACACCGTGCTAAATTGATTGGCCAGAGGTAGTGAGCTGCATGCTGAAACAGACTAGAGTCTCGCTAGCATTTCCTGTTCTATTTTCTTCCTCAGATCTGTCTAGGCCTGGGCAACCTGACAGTATCTTAGCCTAGGTGCAGTCTCTGACTGTGCGGCACTTTGCTTGGATCAGGCTTGTGCTTTCATACTATACCACACTGAGAGACGATTTATGTTTTTTTTAAAAAAACGACCTTTGTACAAACCAGCGTAAAGCAAAAAAGAAAAGATTTAGAGAAAGCAATTCGTGTAGTAGGGATTGAATTCGCTAACTAATTTTATTCCATTCCACTGAAGAAACATAGGGAATGTAGTAAATATATTTTTTAAAGAACGATGGACAAATAAGACAACATTAAATCTCCATGGTTCAAGGCGTGGTAACTGAAGTGTGAGAAGAGTCCGTTCTATACAAAAGATTGTACAACCAGACCAAGCTCGAAGTAGGCATCGATGCAGGACAAACCGGTCGAAGCGATTGGACGAAAATAGGCAGCGAGGAGTGACGCGTCACTGAAGAGAACAGAAAACGAACGTAAGAAGTAACGCTTCGTGTGTTACAATAAAACCGACCTTGAGATATGAGAATACGCACATTTCGACAAATGAGGATGCAACGTGGTGTAATCTGGCAGATCGAACCAAACACGAAACGCGGCAACATGCTGCGCGCTCGCGTTTTGTTCCGATGAGGGAGCGAGGTAGTAACGACGGAGTTCGGAGGAGATCGCTGCGAAACAAATGGGGAGGGTGAATATCAACAAAGCGAAATCTCAAGCAGTTCCCGTGAAAGCGGATTGACTTACAATGTTTGTGCCACATGAAATTCTGAGAAACAGCGGATGCGATGAGATTGGCCGCCAGAGTGGAACTTTGATCTCCATTGGAGAACCGTCGAAAGAAGTTGCAGAGAAGTTTCAATCGGAGTAGATCGTGTGATGGTAAAACTTGGCGCGCGGAAAATGTCTCCGTGATCTGAAAGTTTCACGATGCATGAACGATGAAACGAATAGGGAAGAAATCAACCAAAGCACGGCGTACTTACCAACGCTTCGATCAACTCCAGTTCTGAGGTGGTACCACGTTTCTTGACAAAAATGTATCCAACCTTCTGCAAAGCAGTCCTTTTGGGGGTAATTGAAACGAGTTATATTTTGTTTAAACACGCTTGAATAAATGAACTTTAAAGCCTACGGCACGGATATGAACAAGCACATTGATAAATCGAATCGACCAGTGTCATACATCCAATCCTCTGATCACAAGTTTAAAACAATGGATTGTTCGATTGAAGTCTTGCAACGCTGACAAGTTCGATGTATACCGACCAATGTTACTCAAATCTCCTGACGTATATTGAAATACATTCATTTGAAGATAGGAAACCCAGTTGGAAAAAAAACCGCTGCCTTGCGGGTAGACTTTTGAGTCAAAGGCTCCGGGTGGGGTCCCCTAAGCCAACCCCCAACTTCGGCCTTGGCAACCGGGTAGTATGTCGCCTTCAACAAGAACCATGGAACCTACATTTTTCTTTCATCATGTACCCTCTTCATGGTATACTTGTTGGCACATCGTTTGTAAAGACTTGTGTAATAATAATAATAATTCACGACCGCGTGACAGTGGTAATATCTAAAGTAAAAGTTTGAGAACACTAATTCATAGTCATTCTGCATAAAATCCTCGTTTATCCACACTGCGGTTCACAACGATGACAATGTCGACGGTAAAAATAAAACAAAAACAAAATCGAAAACTGCAGAATAATTTCAACATGCAACAAGGATTGGATGTCTCACTTGAACAATTCCCAACTTTTTGTACCATTGTAAAACAAGGTGGGCCAAAACTTTGACGAGTCTTCATTGATTTTAACCTGAAGACAACGGAGATAGGAAACAGCAGGTAGAGGGCATGGTGGATGATTCCCCACACGGGGATAGAAACAAAAGCAAGGACTCACCCATTCCAAGTCATCCAGGTTGCTCAGTGGGAAGATGAAGGTGTCTTTGGAAGAAACGTAGCCCTGGTTACCCTGAGGTAAACAAAAAACCAAGGGACTTCATTAGAAAATCAATGTTCCAGTTTAAACGAGAAACCAAAGAACATTGGGCATACGAGCAGAGAACGCAAGCCAATAATTTTCGTGGTAAAATGGCAGCCGGATTTTACAGGTGGGTTGGTTACCGTTGGTCTAGGTAGTGATTTCGGGAAATGACTATAGAGGCCTGGGTAACCTGACAGTATCTTAGCCCACGTGCAGTCTCTGACTGAGTGGCACTTTGCCTCAATCAGCCTTGTGCTTTCATACCATAGAGGAAAAAGATGACACGAGCTGTATCGCGAAGATAAGAGAACGTGAGAACCAACTCAAGCGGCGGGTATATTATGGCAATTTCGACGGCAGAAATATGCCAGGAACTGTTTAGCTAGCTCCTTTCTGTATATGTAGATGTGTTAAAGTGTATATCGGCGAATGTTAACGAACAGAATGTTGAGTGGCAAGCATTTTACAATAATCTCCTTTGAACATGTAAACGACCGAGGATGGGTAGCGAAATGGTTGACATACAAAGCCTGTTTTGTCGCGATGCGATGAAGCAGTACCACAAAACAAGCTTTAGCAATGACGGATGGACTCCGCGCAAGTGTGATATTGAACTGCGTGTTTGCAGTCATCAGAGTTTATTGATGGAATCAGCAACCAGGGAAAGTCGTTGATTGGTGAGTTGAATTTCGTTACTTCGGATAAGCAAACGTTTTAGCCAACGTGTGTACTTTTGACGCCGCAACGTTATCACGCAGTAAGCGACACTCGCTTAAATGTGAAGAGAAAGGTTTTTGTCAGCGATAAAAAATCGAACTGGAATGGTCACATGAGGTTCAAGTCAGTCGAGAAATATTTGAGCGTAGAGGATTATTTTGCTTTTGTTGAAAACCTGGAGGATAATACCGATCGAAAGAGCGTCGCTATTCACCTGTTAAAAATGGTACTGACTTCTGCGCCGGTGTCGAATCTACAATCATCGGCACTAGTGATTTTATCGGCGAAGCATCAATGGTGGTTGTGAGTACGAGATCCGCTGACATATCTCCCAGGCAGTTGTGCAAAGTAGAGACGAACGGGAGATAGACAACATGAGCTTCGCTTAACATTTGTTAATGCAGTCTGAAATTCTGGAGCCTGTAAAGGTACGGCTTGTTGAGATGTTATGAGCAGATGGTTTGTCACAATATTCCAGTACCTTATATGCAGTTTGCTAATTCTTGGAGGGTGAGCTTATCCGTAGACGCAAGGAGGAACGTCGCTATTAGACAGGAAAACATTTAGACCAAATTTGATGGATAACAGTTTCGTCAATGTGTGTACCCACAAAGAAAGGATGCGATAAAAGTTGCGACGAGATAAGATGTCTAAATTAAACTCACGCTGGTAATTGACTGATCCTGGCCTTGCTGAAACGAACGATGGAGTCATGGAAAGCTATGCAGGGATGACGATGATGCATGAAATCACAAGCCTGATCCAGGCAAAGTGCCGTACAGTCATAAACTGCACATGGGCTAAGATACCGTCAGTCACTAGCGGGTATTGAAATGAG